>CM074488.1:35897585-35926301 GCA_037389245.1 Oryzias sinensis | reverse complement strand
ATGAGACCAACATCCAGTTTTTTGCTTCAACTCTGTTCATTTTGGAGGAGGAAGAATTCCAGATTACCCCGAGAACATCATCCTTAAACATGGAGGTGTTTGTGGTGGTGGGGGATTCTGCTCTGCATCAAACATGGTCGCTCAAATCTTCCAGAGGAATTTTGTCATCTAAACTGATACATGGAAATTAGATCCCTGACGGGTTTGCAGTATCTCTGTTTTCCCAAACACTAAGGAGTTGCTTGAGAAAAACCCACTGAGGTCCTGGAGAGAGGGCAGGGCTCCCCACTTTAATCTGAGGTAATATTAGCGGAGGAAACAATAGATTTGAGTTGCCAAAACCCAAAGACTTAGATCTGCAGAGATGAAGGACAAACTCCGTCCTGAGATGTGTCTCCTTTAAGAAACATCCTGCGTTAGTGTTTGCTTACAAACTTTCAGACACCAAGTTCTAAATATGGTTTAAAAAAAGGTAATTGAATTCAGTCGTGAAAAAATGTTTCATAATTTAGTTTTCTGAATTATTGGAATTCTGTTTGATCAGCTGTTAGGCCAATTGCCTAATTGTGCAATCAAACAAGTTTCCTGGCAATTTCTTTGACAGGAAAAAAATGACCAGGTGAAACTCTCTTCTGTCTTTGAAGAAGTTACGGTTTGGCTTCAGCTTCGGATGCCTGCATGTCGGCCGCAGGCTCTTCTGGGGTGATGTGAAATGAATTTCTGTGCAAGATGGTGTTAAATGTTTGAGGCTGACACAACAAAGACATGTGGAGGTACAGTTGTGAAACCAGACTTTATCGACAAAAGGGATCATAAACCCAGTTGAAATTGCACCGTGTCCTTCCTAGAGCTTTGTAGATGGCTGAGTGTCAGTCTGCTGGCATCACGGATGAAGGTTGACAGCCAGGAGGCCTGTGGCTTCCAGCAGACTGTCTTGTCTGACCCTGCAGGATCCTCAGCCCTCCAGAGACAGTAAAATGTCTTTGTGGCTCTGCTCTAGTCGTCCGTCCCTGCACAGCTGCTGATCAGACGATTGCACCGAGCATGTTTTTGCTCCTCCCAGTCAGTGAAGTCATCTGGCTTCTTGACGCAGAAACCCCCTCCTTGCTCTTTCTGCGCTGTCCAAAATAACTTTTTTGGGGTTGATTACATGCTGTCAGCTGCCATTCCAAATTACAGCTCTGCTCTCAGACGGCCGCAAAAATTGTTCTGTGAGCTAGCGTGCACCACACAGGCACGATCACGGAAAGAACACCTCCCATCTGGCCGAGGCCTCCAACAACTGATAACCAGCAAAACATCCCTTGAGTGCAGAGAAATACCGCCGTGCTGAGAGGGAAGAACCAGGACGTCTGTTTTAAAACAAACCAAGTCTGCTTGGTTTGCTGCAGGTCTGCAGAGCATTCACAAACTCACAGGGTCACTTCAGTTCCTCACTAATAAACAGGACACTTGTGAGAACTGCTGAACTCTGAGTGTTAGACACAGTAACAGATCCTTCATTGGACCAAAGTAAACCAGGGTTCAAGTCCTTCTCTAAGGACACTTTTCCTATACTTTGAAATTGTGCTGTTCAGAGACTCTGCTTTAGTCTGTGGTGTTTTTCTGTGCCTAATGAAACTGGGGCAGCCTGTGTGTCTTACCATCTGTTTTCCGGCTGTTTCTGTGGATCTTGGTGCTTCTGTGACCCCAACTTTCTGATTTCCTCTGAAACGTCAGTGTTCATGTTCCATTGCATCCCGTCTTATGCTGTCATTGTTCTGGTCTGATGGAGACCCAGTCCAGCCTTAAAGCGCCATGCCAATGAAAATTGTGTTTTTGGTTTTCTCACCATGTTCTTGTGGCCTTTTTCTCATTATGGAGTACATACACAATGCATTTCTTAGCATTTCTTTATTTAAATCGTTGTGAATCAGGAGCAGATGATCAAATATCAGTTAAAAAAAACTTGTAGTTGTTATGTACAAACTAAAATTATCTGGCCACATTCTCCCTGCTCTGCTCCATTCTGATTGTCCACTGTCAGACAATTAGATCCAGAAACTGTGTTCTATAGGACACTGGATTTTTTTTATTTTGGCTAAAAGGAGTATACTCATAAATAAAAAGAAGATGATCAGAGTGGGACTTTAAGTGCAAATAAAACCGGCAGCTTTCATGCTCTCACTGGCATCACCATAGCAACAACACTTGTTTGCTGTGCAAGGGAGTGACTGTTCTTAGCCACCTAAATATGGTCTGTGGTAGTACCACTTCAGATCCCAAACTGCAGGGTAACGTACACAAACGCAGACCCATGAGAAGACCTCCCCAGCACTTCTCCTCCTCTGGCATCGAATCTAACAATCATTTCAATGACCCAAGCTTGGTTAGCTTGGTTTTTCAGTTGTTCAGTTAAAAGCGATGATTTCAGCTTTTCCCCATGAAGCCAAAGGACATGGTGGCCACAGGGTTTGTGCAGTGACCCACTTAAAGCCCAGCGGCCCACCTGTCTTCAGAGGAAACCATAACTCAGCCCTGCGGCCCAGAAGCCTCCTTGTTTGTGTGAATGTAAAAGGGTTGCCATGACTCTCAGGATGCCTTTTAACTGTGTTCTGCAGGGTTCGACCTGATGGAGTATTTCAGCGTGACGGACATTCTGGGAGGCAGAATTGATGATGGACAAAGTTTATACGTTCGTCTGGGGACCATGCCGATGGTCCAACAAACAGAGTAAGTGAGCACTCCTTCTGTCTGCAAGCTCTATAAAAAAAAGCCCACTCATGTCACAAAAAACCAGACAACTGATATTTCCGATGATCAATGTAAGAACAGGGCAGCCATGAGCCATGCCGCAGCGGTCGACCCCTTACTGTAAAACTGCAGGTTCGATTGTCACATTGGGCAGGCATCAGTGGGTGAATGTGTGACCTAGGGCCTTCAAGGAAGGTAGAAAAGCATTTTACAAGTACAGTGATCCCTTGCTATATCACGGTTTACTTTTCACGGTTTCGCTACTTCACGGATTTGGATTGTGTTCTGCATTCTGATTGGCTAAAAAGTCACTCAGCGAGTAGCTCAAGAATGGGACCCTTTGATGAGCCGTTCATTACAGTTCTCCAACATAATCGATGGTGGCATGTCGGTGTATAAGGATCTTTAGCAAAGAAGAAAAAAGAGCGACAACAACTGCCTATCACTATGTTCCTCTCCCGAACAAACACACCTGCAGCTGCACCGCGGGCTTCAGAAGGAAAAAACGCTGCAGAGGATGCAGCGGCTCAGTATGTAGAGCAGTGAAAAAGAAGACCGGAGTCACTATCTGTCCCACTGTACTTTTTTATTTTTTTCATTATCATTTTAAATTTTCTTCCGTTTAATCCACTCGGGTCGCGGTGGGCGGGGCTAATCTCCGCAATTTAAAGCCTTCTGTTCTTATCGATGATTGAAATTATTATTTGACAGCACACTACAGAAGTTATTTGTTGAAAAAACGTTTCTAAAGTACTTTTATTTGTCAAAAAAACAATTGATTTAGTCTGTTAAATGGTTTTTTCTTTCTTTTCAATGTATAATAGTGTATTTCATTGTATAATAATTGTAAAAAAAATAAAGGTTTCTACTTCACGGGTTTTGCTTATCACGGGTTCTATTTGGAACGTAACCCCCGCGATAAACAAGGGATCACTGTATACCCCATTTACCAGATAAATACAAATAAACACAGAAGCAAACAACAAACTTTCCAATCAACTAGTTTTCAGTAATTATAGTATTTGCTGACTTGGACATGTAAGGGAGTTTCTTGCAGACATCCAAAACGTGAAAATGTATCTGAAAAAATAATTTTGGTGCTCCTGTACTTTGTGTTGGGCCTCTTGAAGATTAGGTTTAGTAGATTTAAGTGTCATCTGCATACATGTGGAAACTTTTCTTGTAAAAAAAGTTTGGTGTCACTCTATGACTTGATGATTCCTAGAAGATAATTCCATCAGTCAAGGTTTTTGTGTGATAAAAGAGACGAAGCATGTGCTTGAAGCGAGAGGCCCTACTGTTCTGTTCTGTGTTTGCTGCTTCATTTAAATAAGGAACACTGTCGTTTCACAGGCCTAGATTTCATTTAGCTGAAGAAAGAGTCAAACATTGTATTATGCAGACTGTAACAGAAAAGTGTCATTTGGTTTCTCATCCAAGAAGCTTTCTCAAAAGCTCAAAGTCCAGAAAACATCTCTGCTTTGGAAGCATCCTGGATGAATGACTGTCTTCACAGTTATGTTTAGAAAGACAGGTGGTGAAGAGGAGACAGAAACTTTTTTACACCCTCTCTCTACATTAAAATAGTTTGTTTACACAGACTTAAACGCAGCATTAAAAAAAGTCCTCGTCCTGCAGAGACGTGTTTCCTCAGGGGCTGCCAGACGAATATGCCTTCGTGACGACATTCAAATTCAGAAAAACCTCCAGACGAGAAGATTGGTACCTTTGGCAGATTTATGATAAATATGGAATCCCACAGGTGGGTGAAAAAAGGAACACACTTCCAGCTTATTTTTAAGTTTGAAAGGTTGCAGACTCACACCTGCACGTTCTGTACCTTGACAGGTGTCCATTCGTCTGGACGGCGAGAACAAGGCGGTGGAGTACAATGCTGTGGGGCTGACAAAAGACGCTGTCAGAGCTGTGTTCAAAAACCCTGAAGTTGACAACTTGTTTGACCGCGATTGGCATAAAATTGCTCTTAGCGTAGAGTCCAAGTCTGTCTCTCTGTATCTGGACTGCAAACACATCCAGACTCTGCCCATTGAAGACAGAGAAGACATAGATATCCACGGGAAGACTGTAATTGGCAAGCGAGTGTACGACAGTGTGCCGATTGATGTGAGTCTCTGCCATGATTCTCAGTGCAGATGACTTCTGCAGGCTTCTTGAAGGAGGTGTGTGAGCTGTCTGTATACGTCTGTGCAGTTTGACCTCCAGAGGATGATGATTTACTGTGATTCCAAGCATGCAGAGCTGGAAACCTGTTGCGATATTCCCAAAGCACCAGTGAGTATAACTTACTCCAAAGTGGCGTTTTACATCTTCCTTCAGGCTCTTTGAATGCTTTTGTAATTCAGGTGCGTCGATGTGACGCATCTCCAAACAGATCTGCCTCCAATTATGTAACCCTCAAATTATGGAGATTATGTCCGCTTTTAGTATTTGAAGTAACTATTTTAGGTTTACAGTTAGGAAATATTCTGTTTCATGTTGAAATAAAGCCTACATTTCCTGATAAGTAAGTCACTGTCTTAAAAAATCAGTAAGAGAAAAGACAAGCTTGAAATAATACTAAGAGTTTTACTTCGGACAATGACAGTATAGCTTTAATCTATAAAAATTTTAAATACATAGTATTCAAAGAGTGCTATCTAATAGTAAAAAAATTTGTGTAAAAAAACAAAACTTATTTCAAAAATCACCTTTCTATTGATGCAGGAAAAAATGTAAAAAGTTCTGACTTTTTTAGATGAAGATTTGACTTGAAAACCTCATATCAAATTTAAAAAATATAAAATGGTTAAAATTATATTTGTTATAAGTAACTATTATTTGTCTTTATGTTCTCTACAGGAAAGAGTTATTCAGAGAATACTTAGAGTTGTATAAATGAATAAATAAATAAATAAATAAAAAAATAAAAAATGCTTTATTTATTAAGTCAACACTGTTGAAAATTGAAGATTTAGTAAAACATCATATTTTATTAGGCTTGTTTAAAATTAAAAACAGAGTCAGAAAGGAACTAATAAGCAGAACTAGAACAAGGTCAAGAATAAAACTGAGCAATAAACCTGTTCGGCATTAACTTATTTTTTCAAAAAGTTTTATTTTTCAGTTTGTCTTGTCACCAGTTTCTCAGTCTGTTGAACTTGATGCTCATTCATTCAAAGCTGCTGCTGTTCTCATATACAGTTAATCATTTCAGTGCCACAATACTATCGTGACGGAGGCCCCCCCTGTGGAAATCCTCACTCCAACACCTACTGCTGCAGAGCAGAAAAAGCCCCCTGATGTGAACTGCTCCTCTTGCTCCTCAGGGGAGAAGGTACGGTCTGAACACACATCCTCGTCCGTGTCTCCTGGCTGAGCGGCAACTGCTCTTTAGAAGCTCTCCAAAGACACCTTCCATTCTTGTTCCTCACAGGGAGACATTGGTGCCCCTGGTGTTGCAGGTCCAAAGGGTGAAAAGGTTATCTGCCGCTGCTGTTTGACACCTGATGTGTTGTTTTCCTCTTCTGGTTTCAAGTTGTGAACGTGCCTACTTTTTCAGGGAGACAGTGGCCCTAAAGGTGCCGCCGGACCAGCTGGTGCCAAAGGGGAAAAAGGAGATTCTGTATGACAAACTCAAAATGCCCTGATACAAGACTTAAAACTTAGTTCTTAACCACAGAGTTTAAGCTTTTTTTTTTTTTGGTTCTATAATCACATCAACACACAATCGCACTGCATGCCTTCAGCTGTACTGCTTCCCTCTCTGCCTCCAAAATAATTGATCTTTATTGATGAATTATTTGCAGGGCAGATTGGGCTCTGTCAAAGGTGACAGAGGCGAGAAGGTAAGTGGACTTCTCTTGTTGCATGAGCATCCTTTTGACCCAACCTGTGCGGGATCATACTGGATGTGCATGTAGACCAAACTAATCCCCAAAACTCTTCTCTCTGCATGTCCTGCCAATCTGTTCATTTCTGAGGATCATCTTGAAACTTTTGTCAAGCAGAGCAGGAAGCAGCAGGAAAACGATTCCACTAAACTCTCAGGCCACAGAGCTCCCACGAAAACTGTCTCTGCTTTAATAAACTACATTAAACAGAGTTTTAATGTAGTTTTTATTTGCTGCTTTAAAAGCATCTGTCTGCACTTTCCTCAGAGAAAGCCTCCACACATGATGCAAAGGGGGCAGATAAATACAGCCGAGTTATTCATCTGGTCCGTGAGGTGGAAGTCCATTCATCAGCCTTAGATTGTTTCTAATGAGCAGGAAGTTTCCCGTTTAGCCGAGCAGTTGAAGAGAAAGTCTCTTTGGCCGAAGGGCCCCGAGGGCCGGGGTCCTTCTCTCTAATCTTTCATGAAAGAAAGCGTGTGTGCTGATCCTATATAAGCCTGAAGTAATTAACAGGTGGCATTCTGTGACTTGTAGATTGGTTTATGAAGCAGAGGGAAGTCTGGCTGTGGCAGAACCTCTGTTCTGTGCGGCTCTCACTCAGTCCAGCTCAGATTTCCGCTGGACTCTTTCCGCAGAGGTCAATGACATTGTGAGGTGGAAGGCGTTATGCTGCTGGATGGCTCCTGTGTTTCTGGTTAAATGTGTGACCGCTGTGGTGCGTCTGTGTGAAGATGTTTATCACTCCGTCACTCAGTGCGTGCAGTTTTTAACGTCTTGTTTTTGTCTGTGAAACTTCATAATCCCTAACGTTTTGTCTTTGTCTCTGCACTAAACACGTGACTTTGGCAATAGCAGGTTGACTTTCTGACAGCACGCCATCGCCGCCTGTGCCGGCCAACCCCCTCCATGTGTCTGTTTGGCAGAGTGATCAAGGCTAATAAACTCTTTTGTTTGCAGGGTGATAGAGGCAGTGTAGGGCTGCCAGGTCCTCCTGGACTGAAAGGAGAGAAGGTGTGATGCTGGAGATGTGCAGGGATTTCATTTTCATCTAATGTGGAAGACCTAAAAACCACAAACCTCTATTCATAATGGTTTCTGTCACATGACAGGGTGTTGGTGGGATTCCTGGTATTGATGGATTATCAGGTGACAAAGGAGACAGAGTGAGTAACCAGCCCGTGTGATGTTGGTCTAAAATAGACTTTGAATCTTTTGAAGACCAATTTTTGTCTGTATTTGTGACATCAGGGAGAAGCAGGCCCTCCAGGTGTTCCAGGGGAGCCCGGTGAAACAGGAGAAAAGGTGAGGGAATGGATATGTTACATCGGTTCTTATTTTGGCGTCCATATTTATTTGTGAAATTAAACTAGAGGTACACCGGTCGACCTCTTCAACACCTCAAATGTTGAAGTATCCTTGGTCAAGACACTGAACCCCACATTCCTTCTAGTGGTTATAGGTTGGCGGCAGTGTTTACTATATTTTTTCTTAAAAAAAAGGATTAGCAGACATAGTGCAAGCAGTTTGATGGTTTGGAGATAGAGCGTTCATCCCCCCACCATTCATAATAGATAAAGGTTCTGGAGTTGATGTTTATGATGCCTTCCTGTTACATGGCCCTATGACATTTGCAGGCTTAAGAAACAGCTAGATTAACTTATCACAAACATGATTCCAGTTGTTGCTGTAGAGCACAGAATGAGGTTCTTCAAGCCCTGTCAGGATTAAACCCACAATTTTTTAACCCTTGTGCTATCTTAGATGACCCCCCACCCTTACATTGATGTGTTCTCCCTACTATGACAAAGGTGGATAAAGGTGGAAAGATTTCATGGAATCCATGGACACCAGTGAAGGTTACAAATCATTGAAGAAAAAAGGTTCAGAGCACTGTCTAGTGGGTCTAGATGACCCAACTCCCAATGGTAAAGTGCCTAGAATAGCACAAGGCTTAAATAAATCACATCATGCTTCAAAAACTACTAAATTATGTGTCTGAACTGTCACAGTCTCCTTGGTTTGAATCTTCATCATTTCAGGATAAGAAAGATACAGAAAAAAAGAAAAGTATTAGCAGTAGAGACAATACTGTTTCACATCACTGTCTACATTTTGATAAACACTGACTCTATGGTTTATGCAGGTCTGTACTTTATGTTATTTTCTCCAAAATGTTTTCTCTAGCAGGTTTTTACTTCATAAAATGCACAACTGAAACTAAGGCAGTGGTAAAAAAAAAGGGAAATAAGCTCCTTGAGCCAAAGCGAGGTAGAAGGAACGCACAGAAACATTCAGATTAATTATCTCTAATTTAAATTAGACAATGTTTGTGTTAGGGTTTTACATGACTGCCGTTAAGGATTTTAAATTCATATTCTCATTTAAGTGCTACACATGAGGTTGTCATTAATGAGTCATGCGAAAGCCCAGATTATTTTTTCCCCAGACACGCCTTTGCTTTTGTTTTGTTGTTGTTATCTGAAGCCTTCATTACATCCATTTCCTTCCAACATGGAACATTGCTCTGGGAGTTACATTACTGGAGAAGATGTGTGCTGGAAAACAGCAGCATTATAAAAAAAAACCCTGCAGGGCACAATCCTGCAATTAAGGTTTAAGAATGTCTCAAGAGAATAGGGAAAACAATATGTACATCTAATGATGCACACAAGAAACACTGTCGGATAATCCGTGTTCATTATGGACCGTATGAATCAGTTTGTGGGTCATTGGATGTTCCACAGAACAAGCTAAGCCCAGCAAGGTTCATGCAAAGTTCTGTGTGGATCAGAATCGCTCCAAAGTTCTTCAACAGGATACCTCTTGGTAAACATCATGGAGGCCAAATGCAGCTCCAACTTCTGCATTATTCACAATAGAAATGCAAACGTCCTGCAAACAAAGACATGAATCTGTTTTTTTTATCCTCTTTAACATGCTTTTACTTTGTCTGCTTTTAAAAAGTTGAGGACTTATGTCTAAGAAACTACAGCAAAGCTCTAAATATGTATACATAAAAATCAGGGCTGGAAGATGGATCTTTGAGTTGTGAGATGGACTTTTCGCCCATCCCTACATCTTGACATCCATGACTTTAGATCAGGTTGCCCGAGATCAGGTTATTAAGACCAATAACCACAGGGCAGGCAGCTGTGACTGCTTAACAGGTTCCACAAGAGAATGGAAGGAGTCACAGCCAACCTACACAGATGCAAAAGAAAAGACTGAAAAAATAACAAGACAAGATAAGTTAAGATAAAGATACTTTATTGATCCCAGTTTGGGAAATTGGGTTGCTGCAGCGTCTGCATACAGGCTTAATAAAAACAAACAAACAATTGGTGACAATCAGAAAAACAAGCAGAACTTGACTCTTGTATTGTCGACAATTTGCGCCAGTTTTGAATTCAGGGTAAGGTTAACAACAGCTCTTTTAAAAAGAGGTAGAACTCCTCCTGCCTCTGTGGGTTTAAGAGGGGAGGAGGCCTTGCTCTCAGTGTTGCTGAGGTCACATTGCTTTATAAACAGGGAGAGAGATTTTGGTGAGTTTTGTATAACATTCCATCCTTACCCGTGATGTTACTGCCTGATCTCTGATGTTCTGTCATCTTAACCTATTTTGTCTTGTGATAAAAAATGACCTTCCTTTTTAACTCTCAATCACTGATCCTGCCGTTCCCCCAAAGCCTGGGAGAGCAGCTGAGAGACAGAGCTGCTTCATCGTCTTGACTGTTTAGTCCCTTTCGGGGTCATGGGGCTGCTGGAGCCTATCCATGCCACTTGTGGGCGAAGACAGGGGACATCCTGGACAGGTCGCCGGTCTATTGCAGCCAACAGACCTGAACTGGCGAAAATATGATGTAGAATCGGAAACAGAGATGCTGGAAACACTAACGCTTATTATTTATTTTATGTCATTATAGGGAATCCAAGGAGATGCAGGAGTTCCTGGTCTACCTGGACCAAAAGGTGTGACTGTGAGTAATGGAACCGGCATGTGATATCACAACACATTCATACTACATGCTATTGAACTTCTTAATGATGTTACTATGTTCTGCTACTACAGGGGGATTCTGGTACCAAAGGAGAAAGTGGAGCTCCAGGAACAAGGGTACATGACTGCACATTTTAGGAGTAAATAGTAAAGAGTCTTCAACGCTTCACTCTATCAGTTCTGAGGCTAAGAGGAGCTTCTTGTTCACTTTTCCATTCTTGCTTTTCCCAGTCTGGACTGGGATTTTCATCTTGTTTGAAGGTTTAATTCTTCCAAAGCTAAAAACAAAGTGAACTTCTGAGAAAGTGAAATCATTCCTCTCAGAGGGCCTGGGAACCGAGGGGTGTAATGATGCAAACAGATGAAGCTTCGTTGATTCACTTTCCATACTTCCTGTCTGGAATTCTGTGGGGGTGTTTGGGTCTTTGCTGCTGACTGAGATGGACAAACCTTCTCCTGCTGAAAGTGAATTTGGAGTCTTTGTTTTACAGCACTAGAGGAGGTTGTTGGCTAGATAGTAAAATGCTTTGACTGTTTGTGTCACCCATAATTATTTTGAAGGGCCTGGGTAACAAAAGCCTGCTAAAGCACCATCAAGTAAGAGCAAAATCCAAGCCTTAGCCGTGAATCATAAAATACACGTCTTAAGTTTCAGGTGTAGACATCAACAGGTGGGTTTTTTTTTTACTTTAAGGGCTACACTCTTTGCCATATGACTGAACCTTGGTTCTGCTGCTGGTAATTTTAAGGGTCTGGCTTGGCAGACAACTGTTTCCTGTCCCTTGACCTACAGCAGATTTATACCTCCCCGCTGTAAAGTGATAAAGGGAAGAGGTGATTTAGAGGAGATACATGCTTTTAAAGAACAACCTAGAAGATACCCTTCTATTTGACGTGCTAACACTATAGTTTTGTTTAGTTAAGTTTATTAGAGGTTGTTATTTGAGTTTAAATTTCTTATTGCAGATTTATACAGCAAACAGATTGCTAAAGCCTTTCCTTAGGCAGCGTTTAATAATAATAATGGATTAGATTTATCTGCGCTTTTCCAGACGCTCTAAGTGCTTACAGTGTGTCCATTATTCATTCACTCTTCATTCATACTTGGTGAAGGTAAGCTATAGTTGTAGCCACAGCTGCCCTGGGGCAGACTGACAGAGGCGTGGCTGCCAGTTTGCGCCTACGGCCCCACTGACCATCACCGGGATTATTTACGCACATTCACACACCAGTGGAGCCACACTGGAGGCAAGGAGGGTGAAATGTCTTGCCCAAGGACACAACGACAGTTGGCTGGGGGGAGCGGGGATTGAACTGCTGACCCTTTGATCTTTGACGGCCTGCTGAACCGCCTGAGCCACTGCCGCCCTAGCTAGACATTAAATGTTCAGACTTAATTTGAGGCACATTTACATTATACTTACAACTTGACCTGCAGTTCCTCAAATGAACATTGTTTTCTAAATATTTGTAGTGGTCACAAGTAGCTCAAACAATACATTTAGCATGTTAGCTTGATGAAAACTCTGCTAAGAAGCTAAATTAGGGTTTCCTTCAAACTTGATCTTTGCTGTAGTGTTAGCTCCTCTCTGATTATGAAAGTAAATCCTACTTTGGGTTCTGAAATAACTTGAAACTGACCAATTACAAAGTTGTTAAAAAGTCAACCGATGAAAACTACATCTTACATTTCAACTGTTGCTCTAAAGAATCATTTCTATAAGCAAACACCGAAACATGGCCAAAAGGTATGAAACCCACTGCTTTGTATTGTATTGTGCAATAAAATCATATCTTTTGAGCCAAACAAACATCTGCACAAGTTATTAGGACTTCTGCATCAGTCAGCAGGTATTAACAGAGGGTTTCTTTCTTCGTATTCCTCTGAAGTTTTGATCATGGCTCATTGAAAGACTTGACAATAGTTTGATATTTTACTCTGTCACTTTGGTCTTTTTAGCTGTTCTTGTTGGATGACCCATGAACACTCAGGCCAAGCTTTCCAACACTTCACAGCACGTTTGACTTCATGAAGACTAATAGTCATTGAATTTCATTGAATCTGCACAGCATAAGACATCCTGCAACACTGCAGCCCAGATCATAACCAAACCTCCTCCATGTCTCACAGCAAGGATGGTCTTCTTTTTTGGTATGCTACATGTCTGCAAATGTTAACAGAAAGACAAGATTACCCCCAAAAAATCCAGTTTTGTCTGTTATTTAAAGCAGCGGTCCCCAACCCCTGGGCCACGGACCAGTCCGTGGGTCATTTGGTACCGGGCCGCACAGAAACAATAAATAACTTACATTACTTCCGTTTTATTTATTTCGGAATCTGAAAGATGTTTTACTCTGAAAGATTGCCCGATTCTCTGTTACATCCGTCTATGTAAATCTTGACGCTGGCAAAGGCGCTATTCTATTTCTATTCTCGGTCACGTGATAGGATACCGTTAAAATAAAACCCAGGAGCTAGCAAAATTAGTAAAATACAAAGGTCTTTGGAAAGTTTCTTTGCCAAGGGGAAAACGCCCAGCCAGGGGACAGAAGAGGAGCCTTTGACTTCCAAAAAAAGAAAGCTGCATTTAATAGACAGTACTTCTTTTTTGCACCATGAGTGTGGGAAGGGGAGAGGATGGTGACACCTGTCCCATGTACAATGTAATCGTACATCGCACTATGTCGAAATACTAGCTCTGGGTTTGTTTTGTGACATCTCTGTTCCTACTTCATCGTAGCGTTGCTACAATAATCAACTGCCTATATCTTAAAGACCGATCCGTGAAAACTTTATGTGACCTCATAGCGGTCCGTGCCGTTATAAAGGTTGGGGACCACTGGTCTAAATGATGCTCTCCCAGCTGATTTACTTTTGAACGGTTTTCTTCTATCATTGCTGTCCTCTGTGTTTGTCACCACTTTGGGTCTAACAGCTACTGATGCTGGAGATGACTCTGATGTTCTCTGACCTTGGAATTGACTTTTGCTGTCTCAACAGGTTATTCTGTCCTTTTTGGTCTCTGTCTCTACAGTTTGTCATCAGTTTTCTTCTTGCAGACACATCCACAGAGTCTGTAAACATTCCTGTGAACCTCAACCTTCTGAATCATCTGAGCAGCTGTGGTCACAGGAACATCAAGTTGCTGTTGCCACAGTCTTTACTGTGCTGCTCTGTGATTTCTTTCCTGATCTTCAGAGGAGATCTGTCCTCCTTTGCCTGTGGTCCATGTTTAGTGTGGAACACATCATGTCACCAAACAGCTTACAGACATTCAGAACATATCATTGTTCTGGAGTTAACGTTTCTGACGCCCTGATGTTACAAAGTTTTATAACGTTTCCACATATGCTGTGGTCTCCCATCACAAGCAGGATTCCAGTTGTAATCCTTATGATAAACCAAGGAAAAGCGTGACAGAGGACACACTGGGCCTTTAGGTCTATTGAAGTTTTACTGAATTCATTCTATTAATTCTGTCTTTGCAAAACTCTTAGTCAGCGCATGCTTCCTCTAATATCTGCAAAGGTGACAGCTGTCTTTAACAAGCTCTGTTTACATTTTAGGGTGAGGCAGGATTAGATGGATTTCCAGGAAAACCTGGACTTCCTGGAAAAGATGTAAGTCGCAAACAACTACAGTTTTTGCCACACCTGATAATAGACTTTAAAGTCTTTTGTTGACTTTGGTTTAGGGTCTGAGAGGTCTAGCTGGAGCTCCTGGGCCAAATGGAATCAAAGGTGATAAGGTGAGCCCTCATCTAACTCCTGCATATTAAACACTTTAGAGCACATTGCTATTAGTCATTTTGCGATTTGAAAAGGCACTGGAAAGTGTCAGGATGAAAATATGTCTCCCTAAATGTCCATAAAACACAGAAAAAAAAATCATTTTTATGGAAGTTAAAAAAATCTTTACTTATAGGATAATAACCCAAATCTGCAATGACTTAGTATGTAGCTTGTGATAAGCAACTGTGCAAGAGTGTTTCGTAAAAAGTGAATCTTTTGGGAATTAAGATCGAAAGAATATGGATTCAAAAAATATCAAGGGAACCTTTGTCTGGTTTTGAGTGGTTTGTAATCAAGTGTAAATGTTGATATTCTTCATATTAAACTGGAAGAAGTCATAATAATGCACCAAAATGATCAAACCCATTCCAGACTTGTTTGGTTGAACAGAACCATGAACTTCTGTCTCGTTTGAAGCTTCTAAAGTAAGCAGGGAGCATGGTAACGTAATTTGACGAAGAACACTAAAGATGGAAATAATTGGATGTTGTTCAGCAAAAGGGTTAGGGTTAGAAATCATTTTGAAATCATGCCTGTTTGCTTTGATACTACCTTTTAAATGTAATGTAGTAAGTTTAGAAGTTATTTTCAGTTTTCTTTGTTTATTAAAATACTAATGCTAACTAAAACCTTTGGGGTGTTTCAGCGGTCCATTGTTTTGACAGCAGTGGTTGTTACGGCCTGTCAGCTGAGGATATTTCAGACAGTTCTGGATGTCATGTTTAAACTTTAAGAAATGTGTTTACAGGTCGTCCATTTTAATAAGTTTTTTTTGTTATTCTTTGGCCCATAATGAGCTGGGTTTTGTCCCACAGCAACAACACAGGATACTTTGACTCTGTTGTCTTCCAAATGAGGCTTTGTTTGGTTTCCCAGCTAGTTGTAATGTGCAAAGGCACTCAATAAAGTGTACAGTGGTCCCTTGCAAAGCCAACAAAATTCATTCCAGCAATGAATTAAAATATGTGCATCCATTATTGTAGACCTCTGTGGAAAATCATATAATCCCTTCCAAAGCTGCAGAAAATTAAGAAAAGTAGGAAAAAACTGAAGACAGGGCTATGTTAAGGAGAGAAAACAGGACAAACTTTCACCAAAGTAGAAAGCACACATTACAGAAAGGAAAACAAATGTGTGACTTTTACCTTTAGATTTTTTTGCAGTGTATGCAGTTTGTTAGGGAAGGCAAATTTGTTCTGCGTAGCAGACAGGTGAGGTCGTTTTTACAGCCTTAATGCTGAGTTTCTTAACTTAATTTTGAAATTCTGCACGGATTGAACTTGGATAACTGGATTATAATGTAAGACATAAAAGTCCCTCATGAAGGGTGATGAAGATTAGTGTCTTCAGTGGAAGCTTCTCAAGCACCTGTCTGCTTCTGTAGACATTCCTTCGTCTCCTTCATGAACCATCAAAACTCCTCTGTGAAAATCAAATAAAGAGCTCTGTAATTACTGACTGATGACTCTTGGAGCAATGCAGACGCTCGTAGACACACAAAGATGTGCACGTAATGAGTCTTGGTACTTAAAAATTCACTTTCCCTCACCCTGCAGGAAGCACACACTTTATCATTGGTAGGAACTGTGTCATTACTGTATGGCCTGCGGGGCTGTTTCTCGCAGGTCTCTAACTCCTAATGACAGGCTGTTAATCATTGTTGTATGAACTGTTACAGGGGGAGAGAGGCCTTCCAGGATTACCTGGGGATGTTGTAAGTACCAAAAATACAGCTAACATCTGACCTTGTTCTGCATTGAATATCCTGTTCTGCAGTCAAAACGATGGTGCATTCGCATGCTGGTGGTGGAATGGATTCAGTTGAATAAATCATTCCATTTTCATTCCTTTGTGACATCAAAGAAACATTTTAAATAGAATTTGACACATTAACTATATTAATACTAATTTGCAAGAGTCACACATTTACCGCTGTCCTGTATGTTTGTTTCTTTAAACACACATTGTTTTGCTCTATCTTCAGATACAGAAAGAAGGCCTAAGAGGGGAAAAGGTGAGTAAATGTTCAGCAGGTAGACAGCTTATCATTTGGAATAAACTGATTTAAACTCTTTTTCCAGTTCCTGGATAGAATGATAATGGTGAGAGACTGATAGGAATGAGCACTGAAAGAGAGATGGTGATTGGGAATACATGGTTCAGAAAGAAAGAGATCCATAAGTATACGTGGGTGAGGCAGAGTGGTGGACGAGTGATTGATACAGCACTGATGGACTATGTGGTGGTTTCAAAGGTTGCATGTAGTAGATTGCTGGATGTAAGTGTGAGGAGGGGAGAGAGTGGAGGTATGTCTGATCACTATTTGGTGGAAGGAAGGTTGCGTGTGGGTATGCCATGGGTGAGATCAAGAAAGAGTGGGGAGACAAGAGAAGTTCTGAGAGTGAGTGTTTTGAAGAACAGAGAGAAAATGTGTGAGTATCAGAAGGAATTAGGTGGCAAGTGGAATATGGTGAAGGAGCAAATGGTTGTTGGAGTGATAAAGAAATGGCAACAGTTCAAGAGTGGAGTGGTTGATGTGCAGAGTGAAGTGTGGTGTGAGACGTTGAGGGTGGTAAGAAAGGGAAGGAATGGTGGTGCGAGGATGGGTACATGGTAGCTGAGAAGAGATGTGGCGCACGAAGTATGGCTGCAGAGAAAGGGACAGAGTCATATGAGTGTTATAAGGAGAAAAAAAGGGATGCTAAGAGAGCTGTACGAGAGGCAAGAGCGGCTGCGGACGAAGGGTGGGGCTGACAGTTGACTGATAAATTTCAAGAGAACAAGAAAATGTTTTGGAAGGAGGTGAAAAGGGTGCGAAAGGGAGTGTCAGGGAGGGAGGAGAAACACACAGAAATGCAGTAAGAAAAAGGTGGGCGGAGGGTTTGAGAGGCTCTTGAATGTGAGGAAGATCGGGATGCTGTGATTGGGACGGATGGAAGTGGAAAGAGACTGAATGTATTGGGAGAGTTGAAATGAAGCGCTGACATGGAGAGGAAGTTGAGCAAGCTGTGGGAAAGTTGGGAAAGTAGGAAAGGCTGCAGGTGGGATGGGTGCTGTGGACATCATGTGGCGGAGCATCGTGATTGAGTGGTTAGTGAGATTGTTGAATGTGTGTTTTGTGGCGGGCAAGGGCCAGCTTGATTGGATGAGGCGTGTGTGGTTCCCCACACAAGGGTAAGGGTGATATTTATGAATGTGGTAGTTTTAGGGTATTAGGTCTGTTGAGGTTGTAGGCAAAGTGTATGAGAGTGCTGATTAATAGGGGTAGTGGAGGGACTGAGTGTAAGGATTGGTGAAGAGCAGTGTGGTTTCAGGAGAGAGGTAGAGGGTGTGTGGACTGTGTGTTTGTTGTGAGACAGGTGTGTGAAAAGTTTTTGGCTAAGGGGAGGGAGGTGTTTTGGGCATTTATGGATTTAGAGAAGGCGTATGATAGGATTGATAGAGAGGCGTTGGGGTTGTGTTGAGTATGTATGGTATTGATGGTAGATTGTTGATGGTGGCAAGATTTTTCATAGAAACAGTAGAGCGTGTGTGAGAGTGGGAAATAGCATGAGTGAGTGGTTTCCTGTGAGGGTTGGTCTGCATCAGGATGATTTCTCCATGGCTGTTTAACGGTATATGGATGGTGTGGTAAAAGAGGTGAATGAAAGGGTGTCGGGGTACGGGTGTGAGATGGGGAATTTGACGGACAGAATGGAGTGTGAATCAGTTGCTTGCAGATGATACTGCACCAGTGGCTGACCCAGAATAGAGCTTGGCAGTTCTGGTTGAGGAGTTGAAGGTCTGCAAGGAAGTTGAGAGGAATGTGGAAAAGAGTAAGGTGATGAGGTGTACGGGGTTAAAGGGTGAACATAGATTGAATGTGGGATTAAATGGGGAGTTGTTGGAAGAGGTAGAGTGTTTTCTAGTATTTGGGGTCGTATGTTTGTGTGGATGGTGGAATAGGGGGAGAGGTAGAGTTTAGAATGAACGAAGTAGGAAAGATAATGGGGGTGAAGAGAGGTTTGAATGTAGGTCACTGGAAAGTATGAAGAGATTGTATGAGGGTGTGGTGGTGCCCAGCGTTATATGGGGCTGAAACATGGAGTCTGAAAGTGGTGGAAAAGAGGAAGCTGAATGTAGTTGAGATGAGATGTTTGAGGAGTTTGTGTGGTGTGACGCGTATGGATCGAGTGAGAAATGAAGTTATCCGAGAGAGAACTGGTGTGAGTTGGCTTATAGAGCAGAGCAAAAGGCACTGGGATGGTTTGGACATGTTGAAAGAATAAAGGGTTGACAGAAAAAGGTATACGAATCTGATGTGAGTGGAGTGAGAATGGAGGGAAGTGACCTAATGGGATGGACAGAGGGTGTAAAAAGAGCGCTAAATGCAAGAGGGATGACTGTGGTGCAGAGGAGAGAGGCTGCTCTGTATTGTGAAGGGTGGAGAGTTTGTGTATGGAATGAATGATGGGTGTGGTAGAGGTTGGGGTCTCATTTCTATAAACGCATGCATAACACAAAAGAAGGCGACGCCACTCTCTCTACGCAATCATTTATATTTATAAAAAGCAAACTTGACGGAAAATGTAAGGGTCCTTCACGCAAAGCTCTGACCCAGGCGCACGCGACAAAACGTGTTGAAATGAGAAACGCATGTACACCGTCAGCAGATGAAGAAACACAAGGAAAGTGAAATGACAATACTGCTTTATAATAATAACATGAAGATTCTCTACAGCAAGTCTTACAATTAATCAGTAGCCTACATGAACACCCGTTTGATCGATCAGCAGTGAAACAAAAAAAAAATCAAACGAAAATTACAACAGAAACTTAAATGAACACATATTTGCAGAAAGAAAAGTGAAATATGTTCTGCAATATTGGCATGTTGTGCAATTCATCCTCATAATAATATAGTTAACAGAACGTAAATAATGTACAAAACTGATATTCTCACAATGTGTCCGCCTGGCGGAGCAGATAGAGGTGCACTAGACAGAAATGACAGACAGACAGACAGACAGACAGACAGACAGACAGACAGACAGACAGACAGACAGACAGACAGACAGATGTATTAATTGTCCACTGGGGAAAGTTGTTTTCATAGTAAAATATTTCTTCATAAGCTATGGAATTATGGTATCCATGCATATGCCAGTTTGTTTTATTTTTGATAAAACAATGTATGGCGTATGTCTCAACCATTCAGAAAGCAACAAGAAATTACATTTGCGCTGAACAATTTCCCATTTCCACGTCGATTATTACCGACATCTGTAGCTTGTCAGATGTAATAAATGGATGGAAATAAAATGCCCCATCACAATGCGTAATTAAGCACAATGGCTGATCTTGCGCTCTTAGAAGATGTGGCAAATGGAAGAATTCAGAGTGAACGCATCTTTAGACAGCAAGAAGACGTGCTGGCAAATGAGGACGAGTGGCTTATGAGCCGGTTCCGACTTACCTTAAGTCGTCCTGTTGGACCTCTGCGGGCTTTTTATTTCGGCCACGGTCCGAGGTTGTGAGGCTGCAGCATTTACGGCGTCTGCCCCCGTTTGCCGCTCACGTGCCTTTTTAGCATTAGTAATGCCCACACTGTGCCCTCCAAACAACATTTTTCTCCTCTTTTCCACCTCGCCAACGATAACTTCTACTTCACATTGAGTGAAGTTACGTTTTTTTGATTTCCTCTCTGTGTTTGCCATTATTTCGCAATCCATGAATATTAATTTGTGGGCGTTTCACGGACGATTTATGGGCAACTATGGGCGTGTCATGACGCCGCAAAAGCTGCGCTGCATTTAGAATCGGTTGTGATTTATTAAGGGAAAAATCCGTAGGATGTGCGTGCGCACGGTTTTATAAATCCGAATATTTCTGTGCGTAAGCACGTCCTATGTTTCATCCGTACGCCACTTCTGACGCAAATCCTACGCAAAGTTTTATAAATGAGGCCCCTGGTCTTGGAATGAAGCGGCAAGGGGAAACCAGCCTTGTCTGAGGCCCTGCTGTGGAGGTGCCCACACTGGGCTGTGCAGCTGACCCAGCTGACATGTTTTATTGCTGCTTTTTAATTTAAATGTCATCTAACTGTCATAAATGGTAATTACACTATAATCACATAAGTACCAACAACTTGTCAAATCCTTTTTTTTTTTTTTTTTAAGCAGTGTTGATAATTACAATTAAAAGTTTTGGTGAATAGAACTTTTACATCTTCAGTTTCAAGCACCAACACTGACAATGTAAAAGTTATATTTACTTTTTTTTAATTTACCATTTTCATGTTTTCCTCTTGTAATTTAAAATTGATTACTATCACATCCATTTTTGTTGGTTTCAGGGGGATGCTGGACCTCCTGGCCCTCCAGGAGCAGTGGGCCCCCCAGGACCTGCTGTAAGCACCCTGATTTATGACCTCTTTGATAAAGCTGTTTATAACATTGTCACTATTAAAGACCATTTTGATGCTACATGGAGCAGAGCTGATGATTTCCAACTCTATGAAGTCTGACTGACGGGTTCTTCTTTAGGGTCCTCCTGGTCCACAAGGTCTTCCTGGGGAGCATGGAGATCCTGGTCAGAGGGTAATATTGTCTGGAACTTGAACTTGCTTCTCTTTCACAGTCAAACAGCAACAAGACGAGAATTGTGTATTTATTTGCAGTTTATGAATGTACTTTTGTAGAGACAAAGTTGTAGGGGTGAGGTGGGGGTGTTCTCTTGTGCTTTGAAAGAGGTATGACAGTTTTTGTGGAACAGGTCAGATCTTCTTGGTTTTCTAGTTTCTCACATCCAAAAACAGCAAAACCTTTAGTTTTAGTCAAAAACATTCTAGATCTTTTCATGTTTTGGTCATCAAAGAAGCTTCAGAAAACAAAGTGAGGCCTACCATGGCCCCTCCACACAATACCAGAATAAAAGCACTTCAGTTCATGGCCATTTCAAAGAAAAACTCATCGGTTCAATCAAATTGATCAAATTCTATTTTAAACTGTCAGTGTTTGGTTGCAAAAAATCTATATTCACAAGCATCAGCTTAAAACATTGGATTTTATTAGGAATAGATGATAAGTTAATTTTGTGTTTATAAAGCTGATTGGGTTCAGAGGAGAACCATCAGGTTAGAGGATGTGCTGGTGGCTGGATGTTGTCTGGTGGTCTCTGGCGTTTAATGCATTCAATGTTAGTTTTAAGGTGTATTCACACTGGATACATTTGGTTCACTTAAAGTGAACCTGAGTTTGTTTCCCCTGATAATCTGGTACAAATTTTCAATGTGAATACACCTAAGCGGACCCTGGTCCAGGACCAGGAACTGTTCTCTGACCCATATTTCATGGTGGTCTCAGTTTGTTTCCAGTCAGACTTAGGTTTGGTTCGCTCTGAGATTCCTTAGTCTGAACAGAATCCGTCCTCTGAGCAGAACAACTGGACCAAAACGACCACCGTAGCCGGTGGTCACGTGATGTAAACAGTAGGAATGTAGCAGCTGATGAGCCAAATGTAACGCAACAATTGTCGTGTTATCAGAAAGAAAAAGGGTTCAACTCCTTACTTGTTAGAACGTGTATTCCAAAACTGCATTGATCAACTTACAGCTGGTCAATTAGGAGTCAGAACAGCTGCTCCCAGTGCCAGTTGGAGTTAAAGGGGCAGCTGCTGTGACCGTTCTGTCAGAAGCTCGCTGTCCCGTACCTCCATCCATCCTGTGCAGCTGGAACAAACATGGTGCTTCGTCAAAAGTCTGGTGACCTATCTCGCCTCCTCCAATGGGAGCACTTAACTTCTCATTAGCAGCGTTTTGGAACTAAACGTTGCAGCTGCTCGGTTGGGCAGCACAGTCAGGCCAAACTTCTCTGGCAAACACAGAAATAGTTTGATGTGCAAAAGGAAAGGTTTCACGTTGTTTGACCATAAACAGAACAATGAGAGGTTTGTACGTGAAGAGATGTTAAAGACAAACAGGAGGTTCTTCGGCTTTGCTGCTGATTTCACTGCAGGGGGGTATTCCAGGAATCAAGTTTAAACTAGCCTGACTTTAACCCTGAACTCTGGCTGAAATCCGCCTGAACTTGCTTACTCTGGGTATGTCGATTCCAAAAGACCGGATATGAGTTAGCGTAATTACGCTCGACTTGGTAACCCTGGGTTAATGCACGTGCACAGCAGGTACATAAAGACATTCCCAATGGATCGCCGATTTCCGTAGTGTGAATAACAAAAGAGAGCGCTGTACTTCAGTGAGACGGAGTTGGAGATTTAATTGACGGTGTATGAAGATTATACGTCCATCAAAAAAGTAACATGGCTGCATCAGCAAAAGAGTTTCTGCTTGTAGTAGAAGAACAGACAAAGTAAACGCATGAGTTTCTGATCTTATTTTCATTGTGACGCATATGTATATAACTTATCCGACTTAAATTAATTCAATTGGTAACAAGTAATTGAGTTAAATGTATTCAACTTAATTTCTTACGTCTATCCAACTCAATATTTTTTTACAACTCAAATTTACGTATTTCTTTAACTAAATGTAATATTACTCCAATTAAATTAAATGTTTAATTTAAATCTTAATTTATTATAATTCTTGAACTCTGATATGTCTAAGTTTGAGCCTGCAGATATTCTCATTTTTATAACAATAAAATTAATTAAACAGGGCGGATGCTTATCACGTAAACATATCCCATATCTCTGAATTTATCATTTCATTTCTTCTCAGTAGGGGTTCTATATAATCTCTTTGTCCTCTCCCTCCCTCACTCATGGTGCAGAAAGAATTAAACATAACTGGACAAATAACTCGACAAAACACAGTAAAACAGCTAAACAACTAAACACATTTGGTCAAAAACCCACACTTAAACCCAAATCCATCCAGACAGCAAAGGGAATGGTATCCCACAATACCTTGCGCTGCCGATCTAACAGCAGCACCAAAGTTACACCTATTTAATTGAATTAATTTAAATGAAAGTAAAATAACTCTCTGATAACTACGTGTTATTTTTAAGCTGACTTAACTAAAAAAAATGATGTGATCTTGATGATGATTGATCTTAACTGGAGCAAATAATTAAGTTAGATCAAAGTAACAAAGTTTATCTTTCCAACATCCATATGTGGTCTTATCACCCTCTCATGGTGGAAAAAGTATTATCTGAGCTTCTTCATCCACTAAATCATCTTCAAGTGGACACACCATACTGATTCACCTCTCTGAAAACAAACTAACCTTCAACTAAACCTGCTCCAGACCAGGTTATGTTCAGAGCATGAGTTGCTATGTGAACTAAAGCATACCCTTAAATATACCTGTGCCTCTGTTTTTGGAACCGAAAGCTGTGGTTGTACATTTCTTTAGCCTCAAACGTGGGAGCTAGCATAACCTGCTTTCTGGAATACCCCCCGGAAGTGAGGGAGAGGTCTGAGGTTGTTGTGGAGTTAGTTCATCCACTTCCTGCTAGACGGCATTTATGGTGCAGAGCTCCCCCATCTGACTGTCCCGTTTGCAGCAGAGCAGCATCTGGTGCCATGCCTTTGCTTCCCTTTGGATACCTATGAGAGCATGGCTGCAGAGGATTCTGGGAGGTGAGGTGCCTCATTTCTGGTGCAGTGGGAGTTCAGAGGTGTGAGCTTTGATCTGCATACTTTCTCCTAAATGAACATTTCTGGGAGTGGCAGGAGGCCTGTGGTTTTAGATGTTTCTGAAGAATGGACATTATTATCAGTGACACTGAAAATTCACGTGCACACACACACACACCAACATGAACACACACACACCAACATGAACACACACACCAACATGAACACACACAGAAACATGAACACACACACAAACACACACATAGAAACACACACAACATAAACACATACCAACATGAACACACACATTAACAAGAACACACACACCAACATGAACACACACACACCAACATGAACACACACACCAACATGAACACACACAGAAACATGAACACACACACCAACATAAACAGACACCGACATAAACACACACACATCAACATGAACATACACACACCCAAATAGAAACACACACCAACATAAACACACACACACCAACATGAACACACACACCAACATGAACACACACACCAACATGAACATATACACAAACATGAAAACACACTTGCAAACATGAACACAAAAACATGAACACACAAACATGAACAAACAAGCATGAACACACAAGCATGGACACAAGAACACGCAAACATGAACACACAAACATGAACACACAAGCATGAACACACAAGCATGGACACATGAGCACATAAACATGAACAGACACACACAAACATGAACACACAAACATGAACACATAAACATGAACACACAATTATGAATACACAAGCATGGACACATGAACACAAACATGAACACACAAACATGAACACACACAAGCATGAACACACACAAACATTAACACATATAAACACACAAAGCATAGCCTGTTAGCTCATTGTTGGCCACTTTTTGAAGCAGGTGGTTTTTGATCATTTTACTTCCTGTTCCTGGTTCCAGGTGCTGCTTTGTTCTCAAAGGAAAATGACCCTCATGCTTAACGGGAGAAGACTGAGGGCTTCTGACTTTTCCTTTAGCACAGGCTCAAACATTGACCTAGCTCTGTCCACTGTTTCAGCATCAATAGTTTCATTTTCTAACCTTTTACTGGGAAAAAGAAAACACTGTAATCAAGTAAATGAAGGAATTCCCTTCCTGCCAGGTGTGTTCTGCTGGATGAAAAGATGTTTAGGATCAAGTCTGCTGTATGAGTCATGCTAAACTAAGACTGGTCATTAACACCCAACACTGCTGCTTTTCAGGGAAAGAAAGGTGAAAGTGGACTGCCTGGAGTAGACGGTCTGCCTGGACCACAGGTGAGAATCAATATTATGTTCATCATTTTGAGATGGAAGGTAAATAATAATTGAATAAAGATGATGATTGTTTTGTTTTATCATTACTTTTTGTACTTGCAAAGTTTTGATACATTTTTTAAATTAGGTGCAAGAAAACAGTAAAGAACAGTGATAGTACCGTACTTAAGGTGAGGACACCAAATCCAAACGAAGGATCTGTCTTTGTTAAAAAGTTTCTTTCTTTTTTTTAAGGATTTCAGTCACCTAAAATTTTACCGCTTATTCTCATTATAAATTTTTTTGAAAATCTGAAAGTATACAGCAGGTTAAGTTTTTTTCCTTCAACTAAGAATGTAATTTTTGTTACTTGAAGGCCTTCAGATGAATAATAATAAATGATTATTTCTAATTATATTTTGACAAATATTCTGAGTTTTATGTATCCTTCCAGTCTCATCTGATATTGTGTTTTGTCTTTAATTACTTATTATTATCTCAAAAATGAACAAGACTTGATGGAAACCAACAGCTTTTGTGAATCAAAAATGCCTCCAGTGAGGATGAGCCAGGGCTCCAAACGACGTCAAATGCTGCCCTCTAGCGGTAAGGCAGGGGAACTGACACGTCAGAGTAAATATCAAGCATAAGCGGATTATTTTCATCTAAATTGCGATCAATTTGAAGTGACCACAACTTCTTCATGGGGATGGTCAGTCGCTGTAAATACTGTCTTTGTTTAGTTAAAAAAAGAGCAGAATTTTAAATTTAATCTATGTATCACCTTTATCATACCTTTAGCAAGATACAAAAGGAATATTTTGGTTTTCGACTTAAATTTAAAATGGGATTTAAAGGATGTTTCTTATTTATCATTTTATCTTCTTCTGTACTTTTCTTTTCCAGTATTTGTTTTGATTTTAGCTTTGTTTGAGTAACTAGACTGATTTTTTACAGACTAAAGGAAAGGCTTTTTTTAAATTAACATTAATTTATTTGAGTTTGAGCTTCACAGAGCAAAATGGAATCACACAGTACCAACATTAACAAATATGATAGTAACAAATTTCCCAAATACAAATGCATAAAGTTTTTTTAACTCCAAAAATAATAAAATATTTTAAGATAAATTCTATAATACTTTTGACACCATACTTTCGAGTATTTTCCCAATCCATGTGTTTTTAGAAACATTAACTAAATGATTAGGAATGCTCAGTTTTGTTTGTACGCTCTTTTTCTGGAGTTCAATTCAATTCAATTTTATTTGTATAGCCCAAATTCACAACAACAGTCGTCTCGATGGGCTTCATATCTGTAATTGAAAAAGTTACACATAAAATCAAAAAGATAATGAAAACATAGAATTTAATAGGAAAATACTAAATTGAACTAACAAACTGACTAAGCTAAACGGGCATCCCTGCCCTTAGACCCCCCTTCACGGTAAGGAAAAACTCCTAAAACAAAACGGACTCCGGAAAAAATGAAGAAACCTCAGGGGTGCCCACATGAAGGAGGGATCCTCCCCCAGGACGGACAGGCGATTTACCAGAACTCTTAGAGAAGAATTAACTTATCTAAATCTACAACTACATATTTGAAGTCCAGCAGACGAGCTTCATCCAGCCGGAGTTAGGGGGACAGTCAGGGGTGTGAGTCGAGCCGGAGACAGGAACCACAGCCAGGTGTAGGAGCAGAGAGGGACTCGGTCAGTAACAGAGCAGAGACGAGCCAGAGATGAGCCAGAGGCAGGATCCACAGCCAGGTGAAGTAAGCGGGATTAAAGGCGAGGTAGACGGTCAGGAACTGGAGCTCGGATGAGCCAACTGGAGTCTGGAAGCACTCCCACTCCCCAGGAGGGGAGAGGGAAAGAGTGGCAATACATGAATCGCACTGCACCAAACAGAGGAACTAAATGATGAATAATGATCAAGAATAGAGAAGAAAAGGAAGGGTAGAAGCAGTTGAGAAAAGAGGACAGAACCCCAGTGCACCATAGTTACCCCAACTTCAACTTCTAGCAGCCTAAAAACAAATAGTTATTGTTGTTAAGTTAATTTAAACACATTAACATTAAGTTAAATAATCTCTGAATACTAACTAGTCTGACAATAAGTCTGTCCAAAGAGGAATGTTTTCAGTCTAACTTTAAATGTAGAAACTGAGTCGGCCTCTCTTACATGAGCTGGGAGCTTATTCCATAAGACAGGGGCTTGGTGGCTAAACGCTCTACCTCCAACCGTACTTTTACTAATTCTAGAAACCACAAGCAGTCCTGCATTTTGCGAGCAAAGTGTTCTCATTGGATGGTAAGGGACTATGAGGTCCTTAATATAAGATGGGGCCAGACCATGTAAGGCCTTATAGGTTAACAGGAGGATCTTGAACTTGATTCTAGAATCGACTGGGAGCCAATGGAGCGAAACTAACACAGGAGTGATGTGATCTCTTCTGCTAGTTCCAGCTAACATTCTAGCTGCTGCGTTCTGAACAAGCTGGAGACTTCTTAAGGAACTCTTAGGACACGCTGCTAACAAGGAGTTACAGTAATCCAGCCTCGACGTAACAAATGCATGGATGAGTTTTTCAGCATCACTCTTAGAAAATATATTTCTGATCTTAGCAATATTCCGCAGGTAAAAAAAGGCAGTTCTACACGCCTTAGATATGTGAGCCTTAAATGATAAATCCTGGTAAAACAATACCCACAAGGTTTCTAACTGTAGGATAAGGGGCTATACTTATGCCATCCAGAGAGACTATCTGAGCAGACAGAGCATCTCTGAGGTTTTTAGGACCAAGTATAATGACCTCAGTTTTTTCTGGGTTCAAGAGGAGGTAATTAATTGTCATCTAGGTCTTGTTAGGTCTATGTCTCTGATGCAGGCGATCAGTTTCTCTATATCCTCAATCTGGTTAGGTTTAATGGATAAATACAACAGCTTATCGTCGGCATAACAATGAAAATTAATGCTGTGTTTCCTGATTATGTTTCCTAGGGGTAGCATATAAAGCGTAAACAGGATGGGTCCTAAGACTGAGCCCTGTGGGACTCCATAGTTGACTCGAGTGCACTGAGAGGAATGGCCATTTACATTAAGGAACTGATACCTATCGGACAGATAGGATTTAAACCACTGGAGAGCAGATCCTCTAATTCCTATGTCCTGCTCTAGTCTATGGAGTAAAATACTGTGGTCGATAGTGTCAAAGGCTGCACTGAGGTCCAACAGGACCAGAATAGAAAGTAGTCCCTTTTCTGAGGCCAGTAACAAGTCATTAGAGACTCTAACTAGTGCAGTTTCCGTTCTGTGGTGAGGTCTAAACCCCGACTGAAAGTCTTCAAAGTGGCTGTTGTCCTGAAGGTGGCAGTAAAGCTGCTTAACTACAACTCTTTCTAGGATTTTAGAAATAAAGG
>CM074488.1:35713401-35877925 GCA_037389245.1 Oryzias sinensis | reverse complement strand
CTGGGGGGGGTCCTGTGGTAGCGTTTTCTGTGAACTTGAGTGGGGGTTCACTGATGTGGACATGTTCCCAAAACAGTGTTTCCCCACTTCAGTAAAAAGCCAGGTTTCTACATCGCATCATTTTATCCCTCTTTTTAACGTGGTGCGTGTGTGGGGGGGGGCTTTGTGTCGGCATATTGTTATATATTATCAAATATTTGATCGTCTTGTCCTTTCGTTTTTAAATTTGATTATGTTTTCATGTAAAGCACTTTGAGTAGCCCGCATTGTAAAAGTGCTATATAAATAAAGTTTGATTTGATTTGACAGTAAATGTACGTTTCTGTAACATAAGCTCAGAGTAAACTGTAGCTGGAGGGACATCAGAGAGGGGCTGATCATCAGCAGCTGTCCAGGGGGCTGCATCCAGGAAAAGGTCAGAGAGGAAGGTCAGAATAGCTCTGAGAAACACATCCCTCATCAAGAAAAGATCAAGCAGCGACTGGAACACAGACTTCCTGTTCGCCCCAGTGAACCATGTCACCCTACAAAACAAATGTTCTTCGTAAAAACGAGTTCTAACCTCCTAGGCTGCTTGATTTCTTGATTTTGTGTTGCAATCTTTATCCAGAGCACTGCTGCATGCTGTACTGGAAATGCATGAGGATGGATGTTAATCCTCAGTAATAAACAGGGCTTTTAGGATGAACCATGTGCACGCCACGTGCACCCCACGCGATGACCAGATTTCTGCTGTCATACAGGGTCTCAGGGGAGATAAGGGAGAAGCTGGCAACCCTGGATTACCGGGTTTCAGTGGGCCCAAAGGTCCTGCGGTGAGTACCTGTTACTTTCATTATGTATTGATTATTGCAGTCAATGATATCTTAACTTTTGTTTTCCAGGGCCCACCTGGTCCCTTTGGTCCAGAGGGAAAACAAGTAAGAGCTTCAAGAGTCATTTTCTGTGTTCATAATCTTTCTGCAAACATTTACCTGTCTGCTGTTTTGTAGGGAATGCCGGGCAGAGCTGGTGACCGCGGCCTGAAAGGTGACAAGGTGAGGGATTGGTGCTCATCTTCCTGAGTGGGACGCCAACCATCATTGAGCTTTCCACCTAGAACTCAAGATCTATGGGGAAAAAAACCCTCCAATTTAAACCTTTCTGAGCTGGCGACGAACCTGGACACCTACACATCCTAAACTGCCTTACTTTCAGTGTACAGTTTCAATTCAGACTTTTTGTTTTCAGTGGGGGTGGGGCTTTAAACCCATTGGCTACCAGGAACGGATTGACATCGGCTCCTCTGATTTGGGGTACAGCAGTGGCAATGCTCTCTCAAAGATCGGTATAAGAGAGGCGGCGCTAACAACAGAAGTTATACTGGACAGGAAATGACATCACCATAATATAAAATGTAAAAGCGGGACAAAAACAAAAATAGAAAATACAAAATAGCAGCTGTCACAGATACATTTTTTTAATTTTGCAACTGTTTTAAGTTTATTGTTTTTTAATTCAAATTTTCAGTATGTTATCAAATGTCAAACATTTTTTCCCAAGGTTTGATATTTTTTCCATAGATTCAGCATTTATTTTAATTTCAGAATAGGTACTTTTGAGTTTAAATTTGTTTTCTCGTGGTTTTTTCTTTCGCTTTAAACCAATCCTGATTTGATCTTGCACTGAAACTTGCTTTAGTTGAAAGGTGAAAGACTCCACATAAGATCACAACCTAAATATGATCCATCATCTTCAATTGACTTAAAAAAAAAAAAACATTAACGAAGTTTCTGAGTGCTGTTAAAATTTGATACTAAAAGTAAAAAATAGTAATCGAGCAAATACTTTAGTTTATGTGAGTAAAAAATATTTGAACAAATAATGTTTTGCCTTCTAAAATTCAGAATGTAATTTAAAAAGAGTAATAACATTTAACTTGGAGAAACATTGGCTAAAAAGACGACAAAAAAGGGGAAAAAGGACATTTTTCTTTTAAATTACAAGGAAATGCTTCTTATAATCTTTGCATCTGAAAAAAAAGTCTCTTATTTGGTTTTCATTTCACAATAGAGCATATACAAAGACCTGCTTTGGGTCTTCAGGAAAAGCTTTTATTTTGATGAGGTCATTGTGCCGAATGGTTAGTTAGTTTGTATGGCGACACTTGTTTCATCAAAATGACTTAAAAGGACTCATATGTAGAAACATACTCCAGAAATGGAAAAAAAGAAACTGATAATGGAAACAAATTTGTTGCTCTCTAAAGTTAGAGCCCCCCCCCCCCCCCCCCACTAACACACACACACACATGTGGAGGTGACGAGTTAAGGCTTGGTTTATGAAGTAAAAAAAAAGTGAAGGTAAAGAATGGAGAAACTGAGCTTCATGAAGATAGTTTCAGTGAAAATGGAAAGGAAATTTCCTTTAAAATGGAAGATTAGAGAGAGACCTCCAGGTTCTGGAAAGACAACCAAGACTGGTAGGAGTCTGAGAGAAGAAAGAGACATGCAGGAATATCTGGAGGCACATGTGGGTCAACCAAAACAGCAAACAAACATTTAATTCACAGTTATACGACAAAGGAAATAAGTGCAGCAATAAGAGACCAGGAAGCAGACAAGCACAAAGTCTCAAAACATCTACTGAGGGACAAAAGAGACATGGTAGCAACTGCTACAATGAGAGAGGTTCATTAGTAATTATTCCTTATGTGTGAATGTAAGTGTGTGGTTGTTTATGTGGTAAGGTGATGGACTGGAGAAGTGCTCAGGCTGTACCCCACCTTCTTCAGGACCCCCTCTCTCTCAGAAAGGGCTTGTCCTTCGCTGTCCTGGTCCATAGTATCTGTCCATCCCGAGGTTTAAGTTCATTCTCATGTAATCCAGGGAGACCCAGGCACCAAAGGGGATAAAGGACAATCTGGAGATCCGGGTATACCTGGTAATCCTGGCCCCCCGGGCAGAAAAGGCCACACAGGAATGATGGGCATGTCAGGACCACAAGGGGAAATTGGACCCCCCGGACCACAGGGGACTTCAGGAAACCCTGGTCTCCCAGGTCCCAGGGTAGGTCACACCTCTGAGCAGAACCAGGAGTTTGGGTTTTCACAGCGTTCATCCACTGACGTCTCTGCTGCTTCAGGGGGAGTCTGTGTCACTGGAGGAGATGAGGAGGCTCATTCAGGAGGAGCTGGCAAAACAATTAGATGGTGAGGATCGAACCCTTTGACTTTAGAAGTGGTATGCTGTCTATTTGTGGGGGAGGGGGACATTCCGATTCATCAGCTTTTATTCTTGGAGAGGTCATGGGTCCTAACTTAACCCTGTTTGTTTGCAGCCAAACTGGCTTATCTCATGAGTCAGATTCAGCCAGCTCATGTCAAGAGTGTAGCGGGTCGTCCTGGACCCCCAGGCCTCCCAGGCAAGGATGGCAGCCCTGGACGCCAGGGTCCTGCTGGAGAACCAGGCATGCCCGGACAGAATGGAGGAGAAGGACCCAGAGGCCCAATGGGCCCTAAAGGTAGGACTGGGATCCAAACAGGCTTTTATTGTGAGATACTTCCTGTGCAGCTCCCCCACATTTCTGATACTCAAAACGTTTTGAGCTGCTTATCAATGACTTGCCTATCATAACACTAAATAATCGGTTCAGTGAAATACTTTTGGAGCTTTTTAATTCAAATCAACATCTGGAAAATCCTCCAGCCTTTTCTCTTCGAAGGAGGCCAGTGAAAACAAATGGACTCGTCTTCTGGCAGTTAGTGCAGCACAAAGACCAGGAACTGCAGACGATGAAACAGAGAGAGCAAAAAACAGAAAAATGTGCCATTCAGCACCAGAATGAGCAGAAGTCCTCTCCCTCAGCACTATTTCTTTATCAGTTACAAACACAATCTATCTGATGTCGTTTTAACTTTTCTTTGTGTCATGACAATTTTTCGTCTATCTATGAGTGTTATGAAGGTTTTATCTTTATAAACTGCTGTTAGTAATATGCAGGTAGATTCTCTGCTAATTGGAAAATATTCAGTTCAGCAAGTTTTTGATATGTTAGATCAGTGATTTTCAACCTTTTTTGAGCCACGGCACACTTTAACCTTGACAAAAATCCACCAGCATCCAAAATTTAAGAAAAAGGAGAAACTCATAGTCTGTATTGATCTACAGCTGCTCTGCAATCTCACATACATTTTTGTGATAATTGTGGCAGAAAAAGCTGGAAGCTGCAGCTGTTTTTTTCTAAAAGATGTAATAAAAGTTAAGTTAGAAGATTTAAAAACTGTTGGATGTGTGTTCGTTGCTGTTTCAAGACATTTAGAGGACAGACTCATTGTGCGCCGAAACGGTGTCACTTTAACCCAATGCATCGTGGGAGATGTAGTGCAAAAACCCGCCGACCGCAGACACTCTTCTCTGAGCTTCATTGTTTTGTTCATTTGTTCCACGGTCTGATACCAGATTCTGTGGAAAGCTACACCGCTAAAGACGAGCTTTAGCTGGTATTTTTGTTAGAACTGAGAGACTTTATCAACAGAATCAGAACAAGGAAGTGAAGACTTTAACCACTTCTGATTGGTCAGATTGATGACGTGTGATTAAGACTCCAAGAATGATTTGCGGAGACAGTTAAAGGGGTGGGACCTTCAGAAAACGGCTTTAGTTGCTGCTAATTCGCGGTACCATCATTCTTATCAAAATGTCTTTAATAGAATCAAATAAACACAAAGAAAAAAGTATTTTATGATCTTTCATATTCCTAACTTCTCAGTGTTTTATCAGGGCCTTTTTGGATGAACAAAGAGCTGATATCCTTGAGATGGTAAATGTTTTATGTCTTCAGGGTTGATCCTAATTTTAAGTATACATTATGTACATTATGTATAATGTGTTAATGAGGGCAATTTCCCACGTTTTCCATTGACATCTGTTGGTGGTTTACTAAAGTTAAAGTTTACCTTGTAATGAATGGGGAGACCAGGCAACCATTGAAGTCCACAAGCAGAAAGGTTCCATAAATGTCAAATGCTGCTTTTATCTCTGAAAACTTCCTTTGGCATTCAGCCCCACACAAACACGGAGGTGTAAGCTTCATGGAATGGGGTTTAAGGGCTCTGAAATTCTTGCATTGCCACATATAGCACAGCACAGCACACAACTGGAACGGTGATATTCAGTCAGGATTTTCTTCCCAACAAGAAGACACTAACAAAAGAAATGCTCTAAAGCTGAATCCACATTTTTCAGAAAAAACGTTTTTGAGGAAACTCGAAGAAGTGTGAACGCTGCTCTAGTTGAACCAGATACAAGTTTCAATCAAAGTCGTAAAACTGCTTTTGAATGGCTGTTTCCTTGACAGGCCTCAGGTTTTGGATCTGAGCGCCCCAGTCTGATCCTCAACACCTACCCCCCCCCGGCCGTATGAGTAAAATTGTGCCAATGTCCGACTCTTCCTTTAGGTGAAAAAGGAGCAAAGGGTGAAAAGGGAGAACCTGGTGTTGGTGACAGAGGGGAGCCCGGTCCTGTTGGTCCTATAGGTATCAAACTAAAGCCTTTTTTTCAATTTTGGATCAGTTCAGGTCTTAATCGATGCTCTTGCTGTTCCAGGACCAGCTGGTTTGCCCGGTTATGGAAAAGATGGAAGCCCGGGACAAGCTGGAGCTCAGGGAGAGCCAGGAAACCCTGGCCCCCACGGCCAACCTGGTCCTCCGGGCCCTCCCGGTCAGTGTGATCCCTCCCAGTGTGCCTACTACGCCAGCCTGGCACAAAGACCCCACACCAAGAATGTGAAGGGGAAATAAGACTTTATGGACAGTCTGAACCAAAGATCTCGTCATTTCGCACCTCATCGGGAGAACTGGAGGAAGCGGTGCTGCGGTCAGACTCTTATTTTTGTTTTGTGGTGCCAAACTTGGGTTGGATGGGGTTTAATCTACATGGTACATTTCTCAGATATCGGGGCACAGAGGGCAGCTACGCAGCTTTCCCCCTTACCTGCATGCTTCCTGGACAGAGAGATCTTTTGAATGTCACAGTCCTTTCAGCATTTCCCCGCCTGCCCCCCCCAACACACACGCTGCGCCACTCAGTCAAACTCAAGTAAGGAGATCTTCTGCTGTTCTGATGGTGATCGCCGCATCATCTGCATTACTGCTGAGGACTACCAAGGAAACAGATGGAGTGAGGAAACACAAGCAGCGACTCTGTGGGGGAGGAGTGTTGATCAGTCAGTGTGGAAAGTGATAAAGGCCCACATTTGTACATGTCTTCCTGCAAAGCCTCCAATGCTGTCCTCTGCAGAAAGACAGGAGCTGATCCCAACTTTCTTTTGTTTATGAAAAAAAAACTTGCGTTTAGACATAAATGAAACAGACTTTTTCCATGCTTAAAACCAAAGTACAATAAGACCATTGGCACCATAAACCATAACGTTTGATACAGGATGGAAAGTCCTGTTCAGATTTTATTTTCATGAGATAACTGATGGGTCAACAGCATCCACACCTCAGTTTAAACATGTGTCTGTCTGCTCACTTCCTCTACAAACTGTCCCGTCAGATTTTGTGTTTTCTCCTTGCTGATGACCACTACATGGTTGCAATTTTCAGAAAAATCTGTGGTCCCCCTGAACTGAAAACCCTCCCAATGTCTTCAGCAGCAATTCAGCGTCCTCTATTGACAGGAGCCTTGCAGTCCTTTCACTTTCCAGAGAGTGTCCATCTCTATATGAGCTGAACCTAAACACACAGCAAGAGTGAAGAATTCCCAAATAACTCTAATTCTTCAGGCTGATGGAAAACGGATCAACATTCAATCTAGTCTCAGCTGAGAACAAACAGAAACATTACCTATTGACAAAGAATCTGGTGAATTTAAAAATTATGACTATTTCGGCATTCAGGCAGCATTTCTGCATCTAATGGGGAGGGTCAGTCATTCACAGCACGCGTGACAGAAGTGGATAATGATGACTCAGAAAGAAGGCCTGTTTCATGCTGGCATTCAGTCAAAGTGGCCTCAGGTCCAGGTTTTAGACAGAAACATGAATAGCTGCACCAGGACGCAGGAAACACAACTCTGCCTTTGGTTCTCCTGTGTTTAACGGTAGACTAAAAAGGGTTCGACACGTTCTAGACATGTATTATTCGAATGTTTCTATCTAATATATTATCAGCATTATCCCAAAAAGGCTGTTTTTATCCATGTTGACAAATGTGGAAAACCACTGAGACACTTTAGTGATTCAAAGAAAACTCCTGACATGCAGAACGTTTCCTCATGAATCATTGTTCCTACAGGAGAGCTTGAATGTCTGACACTACGTTCACACTGCCCAAGGCAAAGCACGTTACGTGATCACTTCCAATGAAAGGTCTATTTAAACATAGACGCTAAAAAATCTCGCAGTCACATGTCACTATGTAAGTTCATACTACCGCTTTCGAGCTCTACATACAAAATGTGTAGCCATTGAATCAGAAAGTTCAACTGGAAGGTTAAACCAGTTGAACTTTGACCAATCAGTCCTTCAGCTTTGGTAGTGATGTGTGGATGCCGTTCCTTTTGATTCACAGAAGTACCAACCGTTTGAAAATTGATCATCCATCCATCCAATTTCTTAACCCACTTTATCACTTTCGGGGTCACAGGGTTGCTGGAGCCTGTCCTGGCTGCTGCTGGGCGAGTGTGGGGACACACCTAAGACAAGCTGCCAGTCTGTCACAGGCCAAACAATCACCCAAACACACATCCACACCTAGGGACACTTTACATTAACCAATGAACCTATGAAGCAGATATTTGGACTGTGGGAGAAAACCAGAGAAAACCTGTGCATGCCTGGGGAGAACACAAAAAACTCCATACTGAAGGCCTCAACTGGGATTTGAACCAGGGTCTTCTCAAGAGCGCTAACCACTGCGTGTCAACTGCCCGGTATGACCATGGCTCCAAGCTCCCTCCATCCCAAACAAGTACACCCCTCTTTTGTTTACTTGCCCCTCTGACTAATTAGGCTAGGTTTTAGCATCTTTAGCAAATGTTTTTATTTTTTTTAGAGACATTTTATTCCACCGAATGTATCTAGCTTGAAAATCCAGGGTCTCTGTTTTCCTTTTTCTTGTGGTTCTTAAAGTAACTTACCTTCCAGGATGCTGATATGAATGGCTTTGCAAAACTTTGATTTAAATCTATAAAGGCTGTTATGTTCATGCTAAATTATTTACAGTTTCAACTAAAATCCTTTGTTTTGACACATTTAGTGAAGTTTATCTTTGTTGTCGGCTCCCTCCCCATTTTCCAAATAAGTTGGTGCTAAGATATTTTAAAGGTAGCCTGATGTAATTATTGGAACAAAATCTGTACTGTATAATAAAAACTGGAAGAGATTCATTTTGTAATAAAGGCTTTGGCGTTTTTATTGCATAACTTTGTTTTTCTAGAACTCTTTACAGAAAAGATGAGTTTTTTTGAAGATATTGAACACCTGCAGACTCCATGTTTAACATTGGTTCAAGCTCTGATAGGATCTGTTGAATCAAGGCAGCCTCCTCGACAGGGCTGCTGTGCTTAAAGGTCATATTTACTGTGCAGTTGTTTGTTCTTAGCAGACAGAATGATGATGGCTCTGCTTTGTTACTAGGCAACTGTTCAATGAACTTTTGATGCAACATTAGATCCAGAACCTCCCTCACTCGAACACAGAGGCAGTTGGCTGTCAAAGCCTGGATCAGACACTGACGCCACACCAGCAAAGTTTAGGTTTCTCCAAGAGAGCATGGCTTCAGCCGAACCAAAGGCTGCGAGTTTTAATGCGACATAACAGTGTTCCAAAACAACATGGATACAACAAAGTTGGGCTAACATAGCACTGCATGGATTGAGAGAGAATGATTGAGGATGTCAGATTCACATTTGATTGTGGTGTTTTTAGTTTTTTTTTTTTTTTAGCGTATCTTCACTTTACAACATTCAGTCTCTAACTAGTAACTGGACAGAAAAACCAAAGTGATCTGAAGTTATACATGACAGGTTTAAAATGTCTTTGTGGAACAGGTGGATGGCAGTCTTTGGGGCTTGTTTGAGCCCACCGTCAGTTGTAGAAGCCGCCGGTGTCTGCAGCAGCACTCGGTGAACAACATCTAAGCTCTTCAAATGTTTTTACAGGGCTGTACAGCAGAGTCCCGTCTGTTTTCTTGAGTCTTTTGGATCTGTTGTTCCAAAAGAAACTGCCGCGGCTCACCACTCTCAGACTTCTGGGAGGCCCCAACGCGTGACCGGGCCAGGCTGAGATCTGGAGAGTGTCACTGAGCCGACCTCTCATGGGTTTTTGTAAGACGAAGACTTCTTCCCACTGACCATATAAAGAGGTTGAAGTCTGCTTAAACACGTGGATGGATCACAAAGACCTGGCGGGCCAGAGGGTCCCCTTGGACCTGCAGGTCCTGGGAGTCCAGGACTTCCCGCCTCCCCGGGTTCTCCATTTTTGCCGTCTTTACCAATACCAGGAACACCGGGAACACCAGGAGAGCCTAAGGTAACAGCAAAATGTGCAAAATGTCATTTTTCTTTCATGATTTGAGACTATTTTGTTTGTCACTTGAAAGGCTTACTACCTCTGACAGCCAAAACATTTGACAGGTTTTTTTGGTACTTATAATTGTATTTAATCTTTCACTGATAGTGCTGCACCTCTCTGAGCTTTTTCCTCAATACACTCCAGCAGAAGACTTACGTAGGATTTTATTGCAATGTACACCTCCTTGTTTCTGCTGTGCCTAAAGTGTTTTTTAACCCTTGTGCTATCCTAGGCACTTTATCGTGTCAACGAGAGCTTCTTGTTGAGTGTAAAGTTTGGTTTCTTCATCATGAAACCTTCTTCAGACTGAGCTAAAGCTGGTTTACTTGGTCAGAAAGATATCTGTGTTGGACTCAGACATGATCTTTCTTCCTTTTCAAAGCTGGCCCATCAACAATGTCCAGAAATCAGAGCACCTCCTCATTGGTCAGACTGAGCATAACAACCTGAACCCCAGTGATCCATTGGTAACTTTTGAAGTGAAACATCTGAGATCTATAAAGCTTGCCTCTTTGCCAACTGTAATCTAAACGGAAGATGTTGGTTAGACGAGGAACATAGTATTTCAGCTCTACAAGAAGAAGTTACTTAGCAGGTTCAAACACTCAGATCATTTCACCTGGATGACTGAGAAACTTTATCCACAATTCTCACCCTAAACTTAGTGATCAATAAATGACAGTTTAATGAAAACCAGGTCATACTCAGGGAAAATTACTTCCTTAAAAGGTTGTATTTGATACAAGGTGTCAGTTAAAGACACACATCACACTCAAACGCAGACCTCAGCTATAAAACATGATAGATCTTCTGAATTTTGGCTGATTTTGAAAGTATTTTTTTTTAACACAGGAGAATCCTATTAGCTGTTTTGTTTTTGCTTGGTCAATGAGAATATTTTAACAAATGAGAGCAAACACTTAAACCTCCGAAGGTTTTTTTCTGATCTGTTATAAACAAGCTATGAACATGTACCTGCAAATCTGCAGATTAGATTTCATCATTTGGAAAATCCATGTATGGCACATCACTACAAGGTACTAAGAAACAAAGCTACAGTTAAACCAACAGCAGCAACGAAAGCAAAAAGCGAATGAGCTCTCTTCCATCAGTAGTTTATTTTCCTCTTCTGTGGAAAATTGGGTTGGAATAACTTGGATAAAGATTTTACTACAATCTTACTACTAAAACACATCACTGTAAAAACTGAGGATGTGCCAAAGTAGTTGGTATTGAACATTTTAGCAAAATGGTACTGTGTTCTAACATATTGAGGAAGCCGAGGCTTACCGGGTGCACCTGAGCTTCCTTTTATTCCCACTCCATCCTCTCCCTTGTCTCCTTTGTTTCCCTTTTCTCCAGGATCTCCTGCAAAGTACAAACACACCAACATCAGCCATATGCAGTGATGTAAAAACACAACAGCCAGTGAGCATACTCTCTGGAACGTCCAGGTTCAGACAATGATCGTTCCGATGTGGATGATGGAGAACCCGTTAGCATATCACAACAACCACATAACTGCGATCAATGGGATCTTTTGAAATGAGATTGTCAGAACGTGTGCTGGGCTGTTCTCCACAAACATCGCCATGCTCACAGTTATAGCAGCATCCTGTATTTTTTATGGCTTGTGCACTTTTTTTTTACACAAATTGTGCAGTGTTTTACACTTTCTAGTACAAGTTGTTCAAATGTACTTGTGTAAGGTAGTGTAAAAATAAACTTGCAATTACAATTCTGCCTCAGTTTTTCTTTTGTAAGAATGGCCCTGACTAAGAAGGACAAATAAGACTAGTTTAGACTTCAAATGATTAATTTTGAGTTGGGATATATTAAAGTTTTTTAGTTAATCAACTAATGTATTAAGGTTCAATAAAAACAAAATATTCTAGTTCATTAAAGTAAGAATCTTTAAGTTACTTAAATAAAAAGTTATAGTTTAATTTTAGTTAAATTGTTTTATTTTATTCAACTCAAAGATTTTAAGTTCAAATAACTTAAACTTTTTAAGTAAGTCAACTTAAAAATTATTATGTAATCTGTTTCCTCAAAATTTTGGAGTTCATTGAACTTATTCGGGTTTACACTGTAGCTAAAGTGGGACCTAATATGTCACCAGATGGACAACATGCTGTCGCTGTCCTTCATCTGGATTCCATGAGGAGGAGCAGTTTCCCAGCATGGCTCCCACATCGTATGTCTCCCTTTTTCAAACTGCATGTCCACAAATCTAGAACTACAAAATAAACTGGATAAATGTGGATGGATGCCTCTGAAATGTCAGCTTTTTGGAGGGAAATCTGACCTTAACTGCCCTTAACGAGTAAAAGACTCCACTTTATCCTGTTGTCATGGAAACGGGTTGGATAAAATAACTTTTATAAGAATCAGAAAACAATTGAATATTTGGGGTGCATTTGAACAACCTTAATGCATGCCTTCGTCTAGTGAACACGTTGGTACACAAAGCTTCATTACAAGCAATGTTCTTCTGACTACAGTTATAACAGCCTAAAAGTTACAGATTAATGTGAAAACCTTTTTTCTTCAATGATTTATAATCTTCACTGGTGTCCATGGATTACATGAAATCTTTCCACCTTTATCCACCTTTGTCATGGTAGGAAGAACACGTCAAAGTAAGGGTGGGGTCATCTAAGATAGCACAAGGGTTAAGGCTGTAAAATTCCTCACTACACACTTTATAAGCTTTTTTCAGACTGACATGACATTTCCCACTTTTTTCTCCGATTATGATGAACAAGATGACGCTGCACAAATGAGAGTAATTGACACAATCGACAGCCTATCATGGGGACAGATGACAGTGTGGTGCTAAAAAAAATGCAAGAAACGTTGCCAAAAAAGAAATCTAAAGATGAATCTTGAAATATGGCGATGCAGGACTGTATTTATGAAAGCTTCTGAAGACAGCGCCATTGGTCATCAAACACCTGTGACGAACTGACCTTTCTTCCCTGGTAAACCTGGAAGTCCAAAGAAGCCTGGAGGACCATGAGGACCTGTTGGACCCGGAGCCCCATCTGCCCCTGCCTTTCCAGCTGGTCCAGGGGGTCCAGGAGGCCCAACCAGTCCAGGGGTACCAGGAGCACCAATGGCTGCAGGCCTCTTTAACAATACCTCCATGAACTCTTTTAGTTGTTCTAAATGAAGAAGAAATGCTTGTGTTCAGAGGTCTTATCATAGTCAACAGAGTTAAGACACAGACAAGAAAGTCAAACTGCACCTTGAACAACCGCTGAGCACATTTCACGCAGCTTCTCATCGTTTACTTTGGGGCCCTGTGAAAATCATCCTTGTTAAACCATTGAAATCATTTGCAATCAGACCATCAGGACCAAATAATACATGTTTATAATCAATCAATCAATCAATCAATCAATCAATCAATCAATCAATCAATCAATCAATCAATCAATCAATCAATCAATCAACCAATCAATCACCAATCAAATCAATCAACTAATCAATCAATCAATCAATCAAACTCTTTATATAATCGCCAGATGAGTAACAGAATAACTGTTTTCTATGAGCAAGCATGTTCAGAAGAAGTATCACAGACCCAGCCATGTGTCAGTGCTGAAACAGCTGTAAATAGCTGGAATGATCAGAATATATTTATCTGTGTCAGTTTACATGACGACAACACTTGTGCTATCCCAGGCACTTTGACGTTGGGAGTTGGGTCATCTAGACCCACTAGACAGTGGTCTGAACCTTTTTCTTCATATGCGCCACAGATGTATAACTTTTACAGTGGTGACATAATTGCTTATGTATCCCTCAGTTAACTTGAAATAACTCTAAACGCTCAAAAGTAACAATAAATGTATTGAATGACAATAATCAAAACCAGCCATTACTTTTGCCTTTTTGAATAACAGGAATTATTTTAAAACAAAACTAATGAAATAAAGCTGATAAAAAATGATGGTATCCATAACTTAATATTTTGTTGAACATCCTTTTGAGGCAATACTGCACTGGAAACAATTTTCAGGGGTTTGTCAAATGAGCCTTTCTGCACCTGTCCACAGGTATTTTGGCTCACCTCATGAGCAAACCGCTTCCAGTTTGCCTTCCAGGTTTGACAGGTGTCTTCTCTTAAATGGCATTTTTCAGCTCTTCCACAGATATTCAATGGGATTCAGATCTGGGCTCATAGGCCACTTCAGAATAGTCCAACGCTTTTCTCTTAGCCATTCTTGTTTTTTTTTTCGCTGTGTGTTTTGGATGGCGACCCCAAGGAAGACCCACGACCCAAAGACTGAGACCAAGCTTTCTGACACCAGAATGCCTTGATAATCTTGAGATTTCATTTGCCCTGTACAACTTCAAGACACCCTGTGCCAGATGCAGCAAAGCAGCCCCAAACAGAACTGAGCCTCCTCCATGTTTTACAGTAGGGACAGTGTTCTTGGTTGATGCTTCATTTTTGAGTCCACCAACATAGAGCTGATGTGCCTCACCAAAAGCTTCCAGTTTTGTCTCTGCCTGTCCAAAGGACATTTTCCCAGAAGCTTTGTTGCTTGCCAACATGCATTTTTGCAATTTCCAGTCTGGCTTTTTTATGATTTCCTTTCAACAGTGGTGTCCTCCTTGGTCGTCTCCCATGAAGTCCACTCTGGTTCAAACAATCACCAATGGTGCGATCTGACACTGATGTACCTTGATCTAGAGTTCACCCTTAATGTCTTTGGAGGTTGTTCTTGGCCTCTTTTGGACACAGTTCAACTCATCCGCCTCCTCAATTTGTCAACACCTTTCCTCTTCCGGCCAACAGCCGCCCAGGAGGTTGGCTACTGTCCCGTGAGTCTTAAACTTTTGAATAATATGTGCCACTGTCGTCACAGGAACCTCAAGCTGCTTAGAGATGGTTTTACAAACTTTACCTTTACAATGTTTGTCTATAATTATGTTTCTAATGTCCTGGGACAATTGTCTCCTTTGCTTTCTGTTGTCCATGTTCAGTGTGGTTCACACCTTTTCACCAAACAGCAACGTGAATATTTGTCTCCCTTTAAATAGGCAGAGTGACTGATTATGGGTTTGAAAACAGCTGTGATGTCAATTAAAGGACATACCTGAGTTCATCATGACCCCCTGGACAACTAGTTCTGTCTTTTATGGAGGTACCATCATTTTTGTCCGGCCCTATTTCATTAGTTTTCTTTTTTTTTTTTTTAATAATTCTGTTAATCAACAACTAATGGCTGATTTTGATTATTTAATTTTCACTAAATTTTAATTTATTGTTACTTTTGAACGTTTCAAGTCATTTCAGTGAGCATTGTGGACTTTCTGTCTTTAACTGAGGGGCACAAACAATTTTGTCCACCATTGTGTGCATGTTCTTTGCATGGTTTATTCGTACTTGTTCCGTGGTTCAATTGTAATTCATCGGTTAAAATTTAACGTAAAGACCACAACTTTTCTCACTAGTGGCTCTGTGACACAGCCTTAACCCTTCTGCTATCCTAGGCACTTTACCATTGGGAGTTGGGTCAACTAGACCCACTAGAAAGTGCTCTGAACCTTTTTTCTTCAATGATTTGTGATCTTCACTGGTGTCCATGGATTACATGAAATCTTTCCACCTTTATCCACCTTTGTCATGGTAGGGAGAACACGCCAATGTAAGAATGGGGTCATCTAAGATAGCACAAGGGTGAAGTCATGACCTAATCATGGCTGTTTGCTGCTAATGCTCTGTATGATTGAATGTTACCAGGTTTCTGCGCATTGCCTTTTTTGTAAGAGTATTTCTACTCTTTTATGCGATGTAATTGTACTAATTGGACCGACTTTTTTAGGTTAATGTAGTGAACTTCAATATTACCTCATCTCAAAATTCCATTTCTGAGTATTAAAGCTGAAAACACTAAAAGCTCTTTTATGCTGTAACGAGTCTCCTTAAGGATTTTTTTTTCACACAACCAAGTGTGTCACCTACAGGCAAACCTCTTGGCCCTGGTGCTCCAGGAAGGCCTGGATCTCCTTCCATGCCTCGAGCTCCAGCCGGACCTGCCAGACCTTGATGTCCCGGCTGGCCTGGTCGGCCCTCAGCTCCTGTGGCTCCTCTTTGGCCTTTTTCTCCACGCTGCAATAATAGACTTCGATATCAAGACAATGCTCAACACCTTTTCACACTACAGCGTTTTTGTTGATGGCTATCAGACATTCTTGCCAGGCCTGACTGCAACAAAAGACAGTTTGTGCTTTTTACACCATTTTTGCCGTGGTTCACTTATAAAATTGCCAATAAGTTTACATGTTATTTACAATAAAAGGTTTTTAATGTCTTTACAGAAAATGTTGGCCCGCCCGTATGAACAGTTTGGCCACATTGGGAGTCTCTTGTGGAGAATGATCTTAATTTTTTAAAGAGAATACGTCTCCAGTGAGACACAGGTGACCTGCGCCCATGTCACTAAAGCACAACATGACAGGAGAGCTACAAACAGTTCTGTTTGGAAAAAGGTTTAGGCCTACCTCTCCTTTGACTCCAGGGACACCAGGAGGGCCCTAAAAAAGGCAAAATAAAGTTGACCGTTCATAGATCAAGATGAATTTTCTGATATCAGGTGAATACTTGACACAGTCAGCACCAATACCTGATCTCCTTTGACCCCGGGGTCTCCTGGTAGACCTGTGTCTCCCTGATTTAAGACAGTGATAGGTTTTACCATTCAAGCAAACTGTGAGAACTGTTCTGCTGGGGAAACCGGTCTTACCAGACTTCCCTTTGGTCCCTCTGGTCCAATGGGCCCCTACACAACATGAAACATCCTCACTTTACTGAACTCATATATAAGTACATCGGAATAATTCTGAAAAAAAAGGCCCATCCCACCTGGTCACCTTTGTGTCCAGTATGACCCTTCAATCCTTTTTCACCTGTGTCCCCCTTGTCACCTTTGTCCCCCTGAAAGTATCAAATCACTTAGTTGTTCTGCTCTGTTTGAACTTTCAGTGGATTTTATTGACGAATGGAACAAACATCTCTTCTGCGTGCTGTTGGATCAGATATTCATTGAGACCTGATCTGATTCAACGCATGGTACAAATACACATCTATATCATGCCTAGGTTTTTGGTAATGTTTCTACCAAGAGTCCTAATTCGTTTTTGTTGCCTCACCTGGATTCCAGGAGGACCAGCTGGTCCCACTGGACCCTGTTTTCCTGTCTCACCCTGTAAAACGAAACATTTCCAGAGAGGGTCACATATCAGTTTAGGTTGTTTGGACTAAAAACCACAAAAAAAAGAACATAAAAACCAAAGTGAAATGTTTAAAGTTGGGTCAAAGGGACGGCAAACCCACAGGTGCTCCTTTATCTCCAGGCTGTCCATCCTCTCCATCTTCTCCAGGTTCACCAGGTTTTCCAGGTAGTCCAACTGGTCCAACTGGTCCTTCAGAGCCAGGCTCCCCCTAAATCCATAGGATCAATGATGCACAATTGTTGAGAAATGTTCTTGTCTCTTATAACTCAACCCCCTTAAGAGAACAGATCTAACTACACAAAAAGTCCCAAGTATGGTAATTGATGCTTACTGCATCAAACAAGAGATGAACATCTTTACCTTTTCACCAGGCGGCCCTGCTACCCCCTGCTTCCCTGGGAGTCCCTAAAAGCATTAAAAAAACAAGAAAGTGGCTTTGGTGGAACTGCAACACAAAATTGCTTTGCATTCTGTATCTTACATATACATGTATGGGCTGTTGTAGCACGGCCGTGTTTTTATTCACACAAGCTACTCAGAACCCATTTAGAAGCTTCAGAAAAGAGTCCACTCTCAACAGGAAACCCAACTTTTTACTTTTTTTTAATCAGTGAAATCAAAATGAGGTGGAATTAAACTGCAGGCAGTGAGAGGAAATCAAGGCAGACTTACTGGAATACCCACAATCCCTCTAACACCAACAGCTCCTGGTACACCAGGCTCCCCCTGATGAGAGAAACACATATGGATTAGCAAGAATCCCATCCCAGGATGAATGCTCCACTCTGGCATATCCTACTGGTGTCAGATCTGGTAAAGCTGAGGATCATCTCATACAGAGATTTGAAGACGAGATGCTTTTGTGGATAAGAGGCATTGATCCTTTCAGACATCTTCCGCAGGAAAATCGTCAAATGTTTCTGTTGAGTTTAATGCAAAAATTGGATTTGGTGGACAGGAAAGATGCCATTGATTAATGATCATTTGACCATTTGGCTGGTGTCAAAGAAAATAGTCCGTTTTAGGTCTACATGCTATAAAGATAATTATATATCAAAGTTTGTAACCAAAGCTTTTACGTAGGAGGCCATGAAAGCAGGATGTCCACCAGTAAGTCTTTGTCTACAGAACGTCACACCTATAGACATCATTAATGTTTTATTTTCTTCATACAGTCATATTCTTGTATCCATCCATCCATCCATCCATCCATCCATCCATCCATCCATCCATCCATCCATCCATCCATCATCAGAACCCGCCGAATCCCTTTCAAGGTCATGGGGGAGCTGGAGCCAACTCAGCTAATGTTGGCTACAGGCGGTGTACACCCTGAACAGGTCACCGGTCTGTTTGTTTTAATGTACAGTTACAAAATTCTTACAATTTAAGAACAATTTGGGCCAAGGTGTCATAGGAGGGAAGTTTGGCTCCATTATGGTCAGGCCCAGTGTCAAACTAAAGATGTTTACAGTTAATTTCTGCTTCGGAACACTGAGACTTTTAGAATGAATTTCAGGGATAACCTTAGGACCAATAGCTCCAGGAAGTCCATCCAAGCCGTCTTTGCCAGGCTCCCCCTGTAAAACCGCATAGAATGGTTAGACCATGACCTCCTCAAAACATCTCTGAATTTTTACATCAAGCGTCAGCATACCCACCGCTTCTCCTTTTTCTCCCGAAACCCCTGGCTCTCCATTAGCTCCTACAGCTCCCTAATCAAGATCAAACAATATTTTTCCCCCATTTTTCCAATCTCTTGTGGGTTTTCCTAAACAGCTCACAGAACTTACATCATCTCCTTTGGGACCTGGCAAACCTTGGCGTCCTCGAATTCCCTCCAGTCCCTTAGAAAGAGATAGACACTTTAACCTCAGTGATAAAGAGGGAAAAGGAGGACTTGGTTCATGAAAGTATGCTTACAGGAGCCCCAGGTGGGCCTGTGGGTCCAGGAATGCCATTGTAGCCGGGAGGACCCTGCAGAAGAATAGAAATCCAACTTTAAAAATAATTTCCTTTAAAAAATCTCTGTCCTTAGACCAATACCTACTCTGTCTCCTTTTTCTCCAGGAGTTCCAGGGAACCCAATAGCTCCTCTTTGTCCCTAAAATGACAAACTCATAAACTTCTTTTGACACACTGGGTCAATTAAAACAGATTTCCACATATGAAGTTCATAAACAATAACAAACTCATCCTACATCATCTCCCATGCGGCCTGGTGGCCCCTGAGGACCGGGTTCTCCACCATCACCCTGCAGAGCAAACAGTAAATTAAATCATGGGAAAATCACACTTCTATTAAGGAACAGCTGCTCAGACTTTTTGTCTTCAGTCAATTACCTTTGCTCCTGGCTCCCCATCTTTCCCAGGCTCCCCGGCCAAGCCTTTGTGTCCCTGGATCCATTAACATCAAAAGTAAAATCACAGCACAATACACCAAACCAACACTGTGCTTATTTAGTTTATATAGTCTAATTCGAAGAAACCTTTTTGTTTAGTTTTTTTTTTTTTTTTAGTTTGATCTCGTTAGAAGCTTCTCATACTTGAAAGAGAAGCTCAGCAAAAACTGAACAAAGTTCTGAAAGGCTTTAGTGGTTCTGATGCTTCAAAAAGACTGGGTCCAAATACCCAGAGATATCCAAAAGTGTAGGACAACTGTTAGGGGTCAGCCCTGGGGTCAGGGTGTTATCAGTTGTGTGTAGGTACATGATGCAGGTTGGGGAGTAGTGACATAACACGATTTAGGGTTTTTTGAAGACTCAAAGAAAACTATGTAAAGATCAGTGCTCGTGTAGAGAGGTTTTTTTTTTCATATCTAGATGGAATTCATGTGTTTCCAACCGTTTTTGTAATGGATAAAAGTAAATTTTTCATGAATCTTTGCCCTAAATTTGACACGGTTGTCATGGTGACAGGGTGTTAAGGGTTGTGACATATAAAGCCTTTAAATGACGTGATCATCAATTCCTCCAAAGAGAAAACATGTCACAGTAACTCGTAACATTTCTCTGTCTAAGCCTGTCAGATCATTTTAGAGCTTAAGACACATTTTCAGGGCCCCCCTAATCAATCAGGTATCAGGTATGCTAAACTGGGAGAATCTTGATGCCATAAGTGTTCAGGCATCATCATTTGGGAAGGATAAGGAGTAAAAAAGGAGGGAATATGATTCTGTCAATTCTTTTAAATTTTGACCTCAGTGGAGAGGCTCAGGCTTTTGTCTGTTTTTCTGCTCCTCACCTTCATCCCTGGCAGTCCGGGTAACCCCTGAGGTCCAGCAGGACAGGAAGCAGGACACTAGAAAACACACAGAGTCTCACAACATGTGGCTGCTCCACAGTTAATTCATCTTTCTCAGGTATGTTAAGACCTGCAGCCCACATGCCATGCATCAGGAAACCTTAAGAACACCAAAACACTCACAGCTTCCCCACTTCCCTCTATGTTGGCACCAGGCGGTCCCTAAAAGACAGCAGAGTGACAGAAAACACCCATGGGGGAGAGCTTTAGATGTCCCCAAAATACACCCCAGCTCCCGTTGCATAAGTCGACGTGAAACGTTGCATGCACCATCATCCCATGCTCCAGATTAAAAAAAAAAGTTGAGTTCAGGGAAGAACAGTTGCATTTTACAGAGAAAACAGGTGTCAAGTCAATTTGGTTTCTTACCACGGGCCCTGGAGGGCCAGGGGGGCCAGGAGGCCCTGCAATGCCAGGAGTCCCTCTAGGTCCAGGTGCACCCTGGAGTTTATAATTTGACATTAAAGGAAAAATAACAACAGCAGTAAATATTCAGTAATATTGAAAAAATAAAATAAACAGATAGAGAAGTTTTTCCAGCAGATCCAGTTGCAGAAGATATTTAAGAAGCATTTGGGGCACATTTTGATTCCATCTCCAGAGCTGAGTTTCTCATATCACAGCAAATGTATCCTCTGAAGGACGCATCATGGTTGCTATATCAGGTATTGCGATGTGAAGATGTGAAGATGTTAAGCCTAAGTCTAACTGCCTCTACAGGTGCATACTGGCTGTATGTATGTGGACGAAAAAGCCTGTACGAGCTCACGGGTGACCTGTACAAAATACTGAATCATTGAATCATTAGATTCAACCCCTGTACGGATGCATGCAAGCAAAGGTTTAGGTGTGTTTAAGTCTTCTGCACTGTTCATCCTTTTGCAAAAAACAGTTGGTCTGTTTCAGACCACGTGCATTCATGTCAGTTTGCTGTTCAAGCAGCAGAAAAAACTGCTGACAACAGCAAAGAATTCCATCAACATACAGAAGGTTTGTTTAAACTCATTTCGTTAAGTGTGAACACCAAAAGGTTTTTAGTTAGCAGGTTTGAAAATAATAATGTATAATAATAATAATAACGAATGGTTAAAGTGTGGATGCCATGCTTTGAACAACTTTGTCAAATAAAAAAGCCCTTTAAACGCTGATTCTATTGATACCAATAGTTTGCGTCGAAAAAAATCCGAAGCATATGAAAAATAGACATCTTTCGAAGGAATCAGAGATTTGGATCTGCCGCTAGAGCGCAGGCTGGAAGTGAACCCGATTTGACCTGTGACGTAACGAAAGGGAGTTGCCTTTCGCAGTTGCTTAGGACAGCATGTAAACAAAACAGGTAGTCTTCGTTTCTCTCGTGTTTAAATCTGTTAATCATCAACATGCCAAGTCGTTGTGTGGCAGCTGGATGTAGCAATACATCTAGTGAAAGTGTATCTGTGTATAAAATTCCCAAAACAAGAAACGCTGCTGAAAAGGGGAAAGTTCAAGAAGGTGGACGGCGAAGGATTTTTCCCTCCAGATCTGCAGGAGAGAAGTCTGCGTTTTCGAAGGGACAAAAACCGGGACACAAACGAAGAATTTTGAACGGAGAGTTGGGAGGAGGATCTTGGCTTCTGAGTCGAGGAAAGGCGGGTGAGCTGGAAGCGAGCGAGCTGTTTTCTGGGTCGGACAGGACGGCGCTGGAGTCGGTCGGGAGCGGAGGCTGCTAAGCTAGGCTAGTGTGCATCACGATGGATCACATTGAGGCGAAGTAGTCGTGTTTTCTGTTGTCCTTGGATCCAACTGGAGTATTTCAACGCACTCAATGTTTTGCAAGAGAAGCAACAGGCCTGCAACGTTTTTTTTTCTTTTGCTTTTGAGGTGCCGGTACCGTGAGTAAACTGAACTGTGTGTGTGAGCGCGCGCGCACGAGAAAAGGTTTCAAACTGGTTCAAACAGGTAAAACTGTTAATGTTCTGCAGTTGTTAATGGTATACAGTGACTTTGTTAACTAAAGAGTAGTAATATCTGGGAAACTTTTATTTTGTGACATTTATTTTGTAAATTGGGTTGAAAACCAGTGTTTACCTTTGTTTAGATTAGGCCAAAAGGGGACATTTTGAGTATATTTTAGGGTAAGTGGAGTAATTTAATTTTATACATTTTTTAGACTTACTGGAGTCTAGCCGAATCTTCATGCTGGCTATCGTCATCGGCATCACTAGACCTACTACTTTCTGCTATACTATATCCTCCTCACTTTCGCAAAAGGGTTCGAATCGATACGGTTGCAAAAGTGACTCATCATCATGATAATCTCCGCAACTTTCCTCTTCATCTTTCTGTTCATCTGATGATAAATCGCTAATAGAGACGGTAGCATCACTCTGTGCTTCGCTATCGGTGCTAGCCATGTTGTCTGCCTTGTCTTCCTTTCGTTACGTCACAAACAGGGGGGCGAGAATTCGGCGGAATGCGTGAAGCCGGCGGCCGTCCTCGTTGTTTATATTGCGTTTTTCGCTATTTATTCTTTTTCGAAAAATATTAAAAACAATCGCAACATGAAATAGAGACTATTTACTATATTTTGGCTTATTAAAATAGACCATGTCACCCACACTTTAAATTTAAATTACAAGTTTAATAACCTGAAGCACCAGGTCACAACCACTGACTGTATATGAGAACTGGACTGGACTGAGTGTTCTTTAGTGTGGTCTCACTCAGAACATTTGATTGACAGATTTCTTGGTAGAGGGTGCCTTACAACGAAAGGATGACTTAGACTGATTTGGACCAATCACTGTGACTGACAACATCTGTATTGCAAAAGAATGACGACTGAATTGACTCTATTTTATTGAAACTGGGTGATGCCACACTCGCTCAGTCCAGTTGTTTTGTAGTCAATGTTCACAGCATTGATGGCCTCAAGCCTTGAAGACAGAAAGAAAGAAAAAAGGAGCACGAAAAAGCATTTAACCAAAAAAACAGATAGGTTACCTAAATTTGACTCAGCGTTATCCTGTGGATCTCTCAGCTTAATAACAGCAACATACAGAAAAGACAACTTAAAGCATTCACGGTGAGATCTTTCCTGTCTTTACCCAGAATACACATCTGCCAGTGATCCAACGGCTCAGCAGTTTAAAAAATGAGCTGAGAATCACATTATTTTTTATTAATAGACTTCTCGCTCTTCGTCTTCTGAGAGAAAATACATCTCTGTAAAACAAGGAAGTAGATAGGACCAGTCCAGCTTCTAAAGACTGAGGTTAGTTACAAAACTGCAGAAAAATCAGAATCTTTTAAAGACATCCATCCATCCATCCATCCATCCATCCATCCATCCATCCATCCATCCATCCATCCATCCATCCATCCATCCATCCATCCATCCATCCATCCATCCATCCATCCTGCTCTGATCAAAGGCGCAGTTACAGAAGCAGCAAGCTGGGACCTCCCCTCTCCACAAGCCTTCATTTGCTGGTCTTGTCCTCCAGAGAGGATGATGGGAAATTAGAACCATCTAACGCTTTGGGCAGATATGTGCCTACATCCAACTAAGAAAAACAAACAAAAACTATTTTTGGTTTAACAGATCACAAAATTCTAGATTTAATGAAGAAAAACACTTTTAGTGTTTTTGTTTTTTGGACAGAAACACTTACACAAAAAGCTTTTTTTATGTGGGTATCTAACATCTAAGCAGTTCAAACTGATTTTGTTATGTTTGGACATCAAGAAAACTCATGAATACGTTTAGGTTTGTCAAATGTTTTCAGATTAGTTCCTTATGAGGGTTTTGATGGACAAAGCTGGATCAAAACAAGTTACATTTCATCATACCCTTACTCAATCCAGGAAAAGCAGCTAAAATATGGTGTAAGCTCCTATCAGTTAGTGGATATAATTAGTGTCTAGGTGTCATTAAACTTAGATATGTTTAGCTAAAAATAGTATTAATTTTACCACCCACAAATGTTATAAATGTATTAATTTTACTCAGCATTTTGTAAAACTTTTTGTGGTTAGTTTGGATGCCTTGGTGGGCCCAGAAGGACCTCCTTACATATTCTAGTCATAAAACTTAAATGATCTTTGAGGTAAAAGAATGGCTGCTCGCCTATGTTCTTTTTCATCTAAAACCAAATAGCAGCAGAGGACAGTGTAAGTGGACACTATGGCGTGTCACATGATCGTTGTTCCCAGTTTCTGTAGTGTAGTCGTGTCCTCTCCTGAAGCACACTGCACAAATCCAACATTGCTGAGCTGGTTCTTGAATGCTTTGTCTCCACCATCAGCTTCTGTTTGAGTCTTCATGGAGCTTCCTGAAAGATTTCTCTCAGTGTCTTTACTTCAGTTTGTCTAGTTTTTAATGTTTGTCTCTGTTTCCTCCTAAAGCGCAGACTCATGATTTCTAATTCCATGTCAAAATGAATTTGGAACTGCAGTGAAAACAATGGGATGTGGAGGTGTTGAACAGAAAGACCCCTGCCGCGAGACGACTTACCGGAGCACCGGGACTGCCAGGAGAGCCAGGAAGACCCTGAGGAGAAAAACCCAAACAGTTAAAAACCAATGAGAGCCAAAGAAACGCAGAGATGTGCTTGTTCTGGAGGATGAGCGGGACATTCTTACATCTCTTCCATCCCTGCCGTTTTCTCCCGGGGACCCCCTGGGGCCTTCTGGACCCGGGCTTCCTGGGGGACCTGGAACTGATTTATTAGGGCTGAGAGAAAGAAACAATGAGGAAGTGGGATGGATCCTCGGGCGACTTTAAATGTTAAAATTTCTTCTCAGTTCTTAGCGATCAAAGCATAAATCTAAGAACTAAACTGTGTAAAAGCCGACCATGCTCTGAAAATTTAAACTTTCGCTAAATTTACTGCCTGTAGACGTTCAGACACCAAATATTATTGTTTAGGTGCTAAAATCTGATTGTTCCGTGAAGTACATCCTAATCAAACCAGTTTTGTAACTGTCTTTGTTTAAATTATGATCATGAAAGATGTCAATCAAAGCAGCAGCATCTGACGTCACTGTAGTTCATTTACAGCCCAAACCAAACATGCAAATCATTAAGGTTAAGCAAAAAATGTTTGCACCTTTCACGTTAATATTTTTATTCTGCTCCTAAATGACCTAAATCATCAAACCACTTTTTGTGCAAATCTAATACAGAGTCCCTGAACTGCAGTTGTAGGTGGTGAACCCCAAAAGGATACTTCTGTACTTTTTAGTTGGAGTTCAGGGTTTTTTGATCCTTCACTTTTGATATTTGATCCAGATTCTAAAGCTGCAACAGAAGCTAACACCATCACACTTCCACCACCATGTCGGCCAGTGTTTTTCCTTTTTAAAATTGTATTTACAATTCAGTCTAATCCGTCTGCTACATATTTCTCCAAAATTTAGGAGGATAGTTCAGATTTTCTCCATGAACACTCACATGTATCCATTTAGTTCCCAAAGTTTCATTCTGACTAGAATTCTGAAATCTTCTTCTGCTTCTTTAATAACCAACTAGGTAATCTCCTTAATTTGGTCAAACAATCCTGGAAGGTTTTTCACATAAATGGAATCTATGATTGTTTTTGTCTTATTATAAAATTAGTTGATGATTTGAATCCTTTAAGGGAGGGTCTGGGGTGGGGAGTTCACTGCTGAAACAACAATGACTCCTTTTAGTACCAAACAGTCATCCCTAGAAAAGTGAACACATAAAACCTCCACCATGAAGAAGCTTTCAGGTAACTGAGCACCTTGTTTAAAACAAAACAGGCAAAAACAAAGAAGAGGAATAAATACCTCAGCATTGGCAAACATCTGCAGAAGCAAGAAAATCAGAGAAAAGGAGAGTTAGTTGAAGGAGTCGAACCCCCATCACCAAAAGTGTCAGCTGAAGCACACCTGTTCAAAATCATAGAAGTGAGTAATGACATGCTGTCATTTAAATATGAGCTCCCGTCTGAAGAACTCCACATCCCCACATTAGCCTGAGAGCTAATAGAGTGCGCCAAGCCGGGAACTATGTTCATCTACGGTGAGAGGCAATTACCTCTGGATGCATCTGAACGCATGAAAAGACATGGATGCTAGAGATAAATGTGTGTTCTGCAGTGCGGGAGCTGAGAGACAGCAGAGCTAGCTTTTAATTTGTAGGCTACGTCTCGGATGCAGAGATCTCATTAATTGTGCTGCAGGCACAGAGAAAGCAAGGACAGTTTTAATCATGAATATTGTACATTTAGTGCAGCCCTGCAGGTGTCCGCTTTTCATTTTAGGATCAAAGTTTTTCCTCAGCGGAAAACTAAAATATTTCCACCTTTGTTAAATTAAGGCTCTCCCTCAATCTGTATTCTCCTTGTTTAATCAAAAATAAATAAAATATAGTAAACGTTTGATGTTTTTCTGCGCATGTCATCATTTATGAGTCCATCTATAATACTTGGGTGGATGTCTTTAAATTCCCCATAATGACTCTGGGCCATGTTCAGGATATTGTGAAAAACTTAGTGGATGACGTAAACACAGTGTTGGCTGCACTTCATAGAGTTCCAGGATGAGGAGACAGTTGTATTTAAGTGATAAACAGAGCTAATTTAGTGTTTGCCACATAAGGGTATCACTGTGTTCAGTGTATCTTACGTTTTGGGACCAAAACCAAAAAATTCTAAAAAGAAAAAAACATTTTCAATGTGACATCAATGTAAACATTCTGTTGAGATTAAAATCGCCGATTTTGTCAATAAATCATTCCAAGTTCATCATTCAAACAGCCATGAATACCAAGTGTCACTTAACAGACGAGTAGTGTCACCTGGCCATAGCGTCTTATGGTTGGTAGTCTCAAAGTGTCATCACAGAATTTTTAATCAAGACAAAGAACTACTGGCAGATTTTAGACAGACCCAGGGGTGGAGCCCTGCCAGTGACAGACTACAATCATGACCACAACCTAAGGACTTCCGACCTCAGGTATGGTTTAGCAAACCCCACACAGCTGCAGGCCCATTTACCAGATGGGAGGGGTACTAGGGTTTCCAGACACACCATTCACAACAGACTCCACCACCTTGACTGGATGACAGACAACTGACACCAAGACATCGCCAGAACATTTGCTAGTGGACACAAGACCATGTGACCTGGACAATGCAGCAATGGTCTACCATCCTGTTCACTGATGAGTGTCGTCTCCATTGCACAGAAATGATGGTCATCAGTGTTGCTGGAGTAGGCAAGGTGAGCGATACGCCGAGGTCAACATGGTCCCCAAAGAGTAAGCTTTGGTGAAGGAGGTGCAACAGTCTGGGCATGCATCAGTAGTCAGCGCAAAACCGATTTGGCTATTGTGTATGGTCCAGTCACTGCAGGTTCTTACCTCAGAAACATGATAGAACCACCGCCATTCCCCAATTCCACCAGAACACCCCCAACTTTCTGTTCATGGATGATAATGCTCCACCACATGGTGCCAGAGGCACTGGGAGTACCTCAAATGGTCTAGCCAGCAATGACCCCTGACCTGAACCCCATAGAATACATCTGGGACCAGCTGAAGCAGAGACTGGATGATTGTACCCCATCCCCAAGTGACCTGGTAAAGTATGTAGCACTTGTGGAAGAGTGGAACGTTTTAGAACATCGTCATGAGGCTAGAGAGAATACAGAAAGGGTTTATACAAATATACACATCGTGTGTCAGAAGATTCCTAACCCCTATTGTAACAGTCAAATCTGTCCAACACAAGAGACCTTCAGCTCTGATCTGTTTGCTAAGCTGTTGGACAGGGGACAAGACAAGTTACAGAAAATAAAAATAGTCTAGTGAGGAGCAAGAAACGCCACTGTCAAACTGTCATTCTAGCAATTGGTGGAAATACTCGTCATTGACATGGTCAGTATTTGCTATTTGGGACTGATCTTTATCAATATGCTAATTTTTGGGATAATGTATATCAATCTAATGAAAAATTGAGTTTCTTCTTGTTTATTTTTAGTAGGAAAGAGGGGAACATTTATGCATTTTATTAAAATATAGCCCAAGAAAGGAAAAGCACTGACGGAATAACAACATTCTAACCTGGTTGTGAGTAATGTGATGATAGCCAAGACGCTATTCTTCTGAACACAACTCTGACCTGCCAAGTGGAGTTTGCTGTATAAGAAGGATCTACTGTTTGCGATTTTTCTACTCTCTATAAAAGTTGTTGTTTTTATGAAGAAGTTAACAGCACATGTTCAGGTTTAGTATGAAGCATGTTTATGTTTGGGATAAGTATCTGCTGGAATCTAGAATTGATTTTTCTTAGAGCAGCTTCTGGCCTGTTTTTGAGGGAAAAAGTGGGTTCTGGGCAGCTGAGCTGGGACTGCGGTCACTGTACCCCGGGTGGCGTGGCAGCCTGCTGTGCCTTCTGGGCTTTGGTCAAAGAGTGAATCAACATCCACTGAAGCTCAAACTGAAGAAAGACACATGACTTTATTAGAAGTGCTGTCTCTGACAGGGGCAGCATTCACTGTGAGTCTGAAGCATCTGTTTGTGTTGTGCTGCTTCATTTTCCAGCAGGGTGATTTTCAGCAGGGATTAGGTTTAACTTTTTGCTTCATCCCAGCTGAGCAGCTTTATTGCAGCCGCAGCACTTTAGCATCACCACGCAGCACAGCCACACTAAAACCTGAACCCCACAGACTCACTTACCACCACGGAGGCGTCTGGATCTGAATCCAGCCTTCCAATCAGCTGGTCGCCGTCTGTGTTAATGGGGCCCTTGCCCTTGATGGATTTCTCATCCAGGCTGACAATCCACGTAGAGGCGTGACCTGGCTGGGCGCCTCCCACGATCAACATCACCTTGTGCCACTTGGTGTTGAAGAGAACAGAGAGGCCTGGGAAGGTGACGGTCTGCAGGTTTCCATCAGCGCCCATCATGAAGTACTCCAGGGCTTGCTGGTCCCCGTTCAGCCTCAGTCCAGCTTGTTTGTTTCCATTCTCGTCCACTATTTGCCAGACGTTCCACACCTTGTTCACTGTGTTCTTGATCATGCGGAAAGTGGCCATGAAGGAGTACTCGTCCGGGAAACCGCGGGGGAAGTTCAGCCTGAGGGACAGGTGAGGAAGAAAGTTTTCATCTTCTAAATCAAAGGTTTTTCACCTTTTCATCGAAGGAGATGCTTACAAATTCACAGCCAAGCAGTTCCTCTCACAAAAGCTTTCATGTCAAACATAATTCATGATCACTAAATGAGCACTTGTCAGCAAAACTATCATCAAATCATGTGGATGAAAATAGCTCAAAGCTCTGTCGTCCTCGTCTTTGAGATGTGAAGAAGAGCTGCAGCTTTGATGGGAACCGAGCATAAATCATTCTCCTCCTAGTTTACATCTACAGTTGAGGGTTCACTGACTTTTCTCACAAGCCAGATCCTTAGCAGGGGTAGAGAATTCATTGATGGACTTTTACCGCCTTGTAAACCAATCAAGGTGAGGTACTAATAGAGGGAGTTTCCTGCAACCCAATAAACCAAATGAAGAGCTCTGACTTTAGCGTTACTAGAGGTGCAAAACTAGAAATCATGTGGCTCTTTTGGCCTGCAGGAGAAAAGCAAAGGTTGTCGGTGTAGCTGAAGACACTTTAAAGCACAGCCTGTGCTTGTGTGGAGTGCAACAGGCCTGAGTGGCATGAGGACGGGGTGCCAGGCGCTTATGTAACAGCCTCTACAGAGAGCTGGCATGCAGAGGAAGCATTAGCTTACAGAGCAGAGCGGCACTCTGGGAGAAAAAGGACCACATCTTTGGTTATGCAACGCCCCACTGAAGTCCCTGAGCTGCATCCTCGGTCCCATCCCAAAGCAGTGAGGGGAAATTAGTAAAACATCACACCTTCAGCATCACAACAGCAACCGTTACAGTTGTGTTTGGATCATTCTGCCCCCTAGGACTTTAAAATGTTTCATTTAGTCAAAATCAAGGAGAAAGACCAAAGTGGAATGCAGATCACTGCATATTTCTTTAGTTGTTTTTCTGCAGACAGTCGTACAGGGAGAGTTAGCTGCTCATGAGCTTCTGTCATGAAAACAGGTGTGAATGTGGGGTCTGCACACAAACACAGTTATTCACCTTTTTTACTTGAAACTTGCAGATTCAAGCTAACACACACAATAGGAGGCAAAGTGGAAAAAATGACAGGAAAAAGTCAAAAGAGAAGTTTTAGTATTTGTCTCAGGAATCACTATGACATACCCGGATACGAAAATGTGTTAGAAATGGTAAAAGGGAAGCTTTAATTACATTTTGTTCCTTGTGAGGATTTAATTAGGGATTTAAAAAGGGGCTAAATGCATGGGAGGGAGCTGACAGTCAGAGGGTTTCTGCTTTTTGGACAGATAAAGTGAATCAGCTAAATCAGTTGACCGTTGCTTGACTGGATTCAGCTCAACTTCCAGCTTAAACTATTTATATTTAGATTTTCATCAGTTGGACCGGTTCCTGAGTGTTTTAGAAGCTCTGACAAAGGTAACAGCGCCACTATTGGACCCCTCTAACCATCCATCCATCCATCCATCCATCCATCCATCCATCCATCCATCCATCCATCCATCCATCCACCCATCCATCCATCCATCCTCTGCCTGACCAGAGGCGAGTTACAGAAGCAGCAAACTGGGACCTCCCCTCTCCACAGAAGCTTCCTCCACTTCTGCTGGTCTTGTCCTCCAGAGAGGATGATGGGAAATTAGAACTATATAACGTTTGGGCAGATATGTGCCTACATCCAACCAAGTTGTAAAAAAACAAAAACAAAACTATTCTTGTTTTCTAAGTTAGATCTTTTTTTTGGTTTAACAGATCACAAAATTCCTCTTAGATTTAATGAAGAAAACACTTTAGTGTTTTTGTTTTTTGGACAGAAACACTTACACTAAAGCTTTTTTTATGTGGGTATCTAACATCTAAGCAGTTCAAACTGATTTTGTTATGTTTGGACATCAAGAAAACTCATGAATACGTTTAGGTTTGTCAAATGTTTCTGTAGATTGAAGTTCATGAGGGTTTTAATGAACAAAGCTGATCAAAATGTTACATTTACCATACCCTTATCAATTCAGGAAAAGCAGCTAAAATATGGTGTAAGCTCCTATCAGTTATGGATATAATTAGTGTCTAAGTGTCATTAAACTTAGATATGTTTAGCTAAAAATAGTATTAATTTTACCACCCACAAATGTTATAAATGTATTAATTTTACTCAGCATTTTGTAAAACTTTTTGTGGTTAGTTTGGATGCCTTGGTGGGCCCAGAAGGACCTCCTTACATATTCTAGTCATAAAACTTAAATGATCTTTGAAGTAAAAGAAATGGCTTCTCGTTCTCGCTCATGTTCTTCTTCCATCTAAAACCAACAGCAGCAGAGGACAGTGTCATGCATGGGCACACTATGGCGTGTCACATGACCGTTGTTCCCAGTTTCTGTAGTGTAGTCGTGTCCTCTCCTGAAGCACACTGCACAAATCCAACATTGCTGAGCTGGTTCTTGAATGCTTTGTCTCCACCATCAGCTTCTGTTTGAGTCTTCATGGAGCTTCCTGAAAGATTTCTCTCAGTGTCTTTACTTCAGTTTGTCTAGTTTTTAATGTTTGTCTCTGTTTCCTCCTAAAGCGCAGACTCATGATTTCTAATTCCATGTCAAAATGAATTTGGAACTGCAGTGAAAACAATGGGATGTGAAGGTGTTGAACAGAAAGACCCCTGCCGCAGACGCACTTACCGGAGCACCGGGACTGCCAGGAGAGCCAGGAAGACCCTGAGGAGAAAAACCCAAACAGTTAAAAACCAATGAGAGCCAAAGAAACGCAAAGATGTGCTTGTTCTGGAGGATGAGCGGGACATTCTTACATCTCTTCCATCCCTGCCGTTTTCTCCCGGGGACCCCCTGGGGCCTTCTGGACCCGGGCTTCCTGGGGGACCTGGAACTGATTTGTCAGGCTGAGAGAGAAAGAAACAATGAGGAAGTGGGATGGATCCTCGGGCGACTTTAAATGTTAAAATTTCTTCTCAGTTCTTAGCGATCAAAGCATAAATCTAAGAACTAAACTGTGTAAAAGCCGACCATGCTCTGAAAATTTAAACTTTTGCTAAATTTACTGCCTGTAGACGTTCAGACACCAAATATTATTGTTTAGGTGCTAAAATCTGATTGTTCCGTGAAGTACATCCTAATCAAACCAGTCTTGTAACTGTCTTTGTTTAAATTATGATCATGAAAGATGTCAATCAAAGCAGCAGCATGTGACGTCACTGTAGTTCATTTACAGCCCAAACCAAACATGCAAATCATTAAGGTTAAGCAAAAAAAATGTTTGCACCCTTTCACTGTTAATATTTTTATTCTGCTCCTAAATGACTCAAATCATCAAAATAATTTTATGCAAATCTAATACAGAGTCAATGAAAACTGCAGTTTGTAGGTGGTGAACCCCAACAGGGATACTTGTACTTTTTAGTTGGAGTTCACGGTTTTTTGATCCTTCACTTTTGATATTTGATCCAGATTCTCAAGCTGCAACAGAAGCTAACACCATCACACTTCAACCACCATCCCGGCCAGTGTTTTTCCTTTTTAAAATTGTATTTACAATTCAGTCTAATCCGTCTGCTACATATTTCTCCAAAATTTAGGAGGATAGTTCAGATTTTCTCCATGAACACTGACATGTATCCATTTAGTTCCCAAAGTTTCATTCTGACTAGAATTCTGAAATCTTCTTCTGCTTCTTTAATAACCAACTAGGTAATCTCCTTAATTTGGTCAAACAATCCTGGAAGGTTTTTCCACATAAATGGAATCTATGATTGTTTTTGTCTTATTATAAAATTAGTTGATGATTTGAATCCTTTAAGGGAGGGTTTGGGGTGGGGGGGAGTTCACTGCTGAAACAACAATGACTCCTTTTAGTACCAAACAGTCATCCCTAGAAAAATGAACACATAAAACCTCCACCATTAAGAAGCTTTCAGGTAACTGAGCACCTTGTTTAAAACAAAACAGGCAAAAACAAAGAAGAGGAATAAATACCTCAGCATTGGCAAACATCTGCAGAAGCAAGAAAATCAGAGAAAAGGAGAGTTAGTTGAAGGAGTCGAACCCCCATCACCAAAAGTGTCAGCTGAAGCACACCTGTTCAAAATCATAGAAGTGAGTAATGACATGCTGTCATTTAAATATGAGCTCCCGTCTGAAGAACTCCACATCCCCACATTAGCCTGAGAGCTAATAGAGTGCGCCAAGCCGGGAACTATGTTCATCTACGGTGAGAGGCAATTACCTCTGGATGCATCTGAACGCATGAAAAGACATGGATGCTAGAGATAAATGTGTGTTCTGCAGTGCGGGAGCTGAGAGACAGCAGAGCGAGCTTTTAATTTGCAGGCTACGTCTCGGATGCAGAGATCTCATTAATTGTGCTGCAGGCACAGAGAAAGCAAGGACAGTTTTAATCATGAATATTGTACATTTAGTGCAGCCCTGCAGGTGTCCGCTTTTCATTTTAGGATCAAAGTTTTTCCTCAGCGGAAAACTAAAATATTTCCACCTTTGTTAAATTAAGGCTCCCCCTCAATCTGTATTCTCCTTGTTTAATCAAAAATAAATAAAATATAGTAAACGTTTGATGTTTTTCTGCGCATGTCATCATTTATGAGTCCATCTATAATACTTGGGTGGATGTCTTTGTCCCAAAAACTACCTTCATTTATTCTCACAAACCAATTTACACGACTCACAATAAGTTCAGGATATTGTGAAAAACTTAGTGGATGACATAAACACAGTGTTGGCTGCACTTCATAGAGTTCCAGGATGAGGAGACAGTTGTATTTAAGTGATAAACAGACCTAATTTAGTGTTTGCCACATAAGGGTATCACTGTGTTCAGTGTATCTTACGTTTTGGGACCAAAACCAAAAAATTCTAAAAGAAAAACATTTTCAATGTGACATCAATGTAAACATTCTGTTGAGATTAAAATGCCGATTTTGTCAATAAATCATTCCAAGTTCATCATTCAAACAGCCATGAATACCAAGTGTCACTTAACAGACGAGTAGTGGCACCTGGCCATAGCGTCTTATGGTTGGTAGTCTCAAAGTGTCATCAACAGACTTTAATCAAGACAAAGAACTACTGGCAGATTTTGTGACAGACCCAGGGGTGGAGCCCTGCCAGTGACAGACCACAATCATGACCACAACCTAAGGACTTCCGACCTCAGGTATGGTTTAGCAAACCCCACACAGCTGCAGGCCCATTTACCAGATGGGAGGGGTACTAGGGTTTCCAGACACACCATTCACAACAGACTCCACCACCTTGACTGGATGACAGACAACTGACACCAAGACATCGCTGTGAACATTTGCACTGGAAACAAGACCATGTGACCTGGACAATGCAGCAATGGTCTACCATCCTGTTCACCGATGAGTGTCGGTCCCATTGCACAGAAATGATGGTCATCAGTGTTGCTGGAGTAGGCAAGGTGAGCGATACGCCGAGGTCAACATGGTCCCCAAAGAGTAAGCTTTGGTGAAGGAGGTGCAACAGTCTGGGCATGCATCAGTAGTCAGCGCAAAACCGATTTGGCTATTGTTAATGGTCCAGTCACTGCAGGTTCTTACCTCAGAAACATGATAGAACCACCGCCATTCCCCAATTCCACCAGAACACCCCCAACTTTCTGTTCATGGATGATAATGCTCCACCACATGGTGCCAGAGGCACTGGGAGTACCTCAAATGGTCTAGCGCGCAATGACCCCTGACCTGAACCCCATAGAATACATCTGGGACCAGCTGAAGCAGAGACTGGATGATTGTACCCCATCCCCAAGTGACCTGGTAAAGTATGTAGCACTTGTGGAAGAGTGGAACGTTTTAGAACATCGTCATGAGGCTAGAGAGAATACAGAAAGGGTTTATACAAATATACACATCGTGTGTCAGAAGATTCCTAACCCCTATTGTAACAGTCAAATCTGTCCAACACAAGAGACCTTCAGCTCTGATCTGTTTGCTAAGCTGTTGGACAGGGGACAAGACAAGTTACAGAAAATAAAAATAGTCTAGTGAGGAGCAAGAAACGCCACTGTCAAACTGTCATTCTAGCAATTGGTGGAAATACTCGTCATTGACATGGTCAGTATTTGCTATTTGGGACGATCTTTATCAATATGCTAATTTTTGGGATAATGTATATCAATCTAATGAAAAATTGAGTTTCTTCTTGTTTATTTTTAGTAGGAAAGAGGGGAACATTTATGCATTTTATTAAAATATAGCCCAAGAAAGGAAAAGCACTGACGTGAATAACAATATCTCTAACTCATTGTGAGTAATGTGATGAGGAAATAAGACGCTGGCTCTTCTGAACACAACTCTGACCTGCCATGGAGTTTAAGTTATACATGAATCTACTGTTTGAGGATTTTCTGTAATTTCCTCATAAAAAGGTTTTTATGAAGAAGTTAACAGCACATGTTCAGGTTTAGCATGTAGCTAATGTTTATGTTTGGGACAAGACTCCATGGAATCTAGAATTGGATTTTCTTAGAGCAGCTTCCCGTCTGGGAAAAAGTGGGTTCTGGCAGCTGAGCGGACCGTGTCACTGTACCTCGGTGGCGGGCAGCTCGTTGCAGCTCTCTCTCTGGGCTCTCTTTGGGTCGCAGTGAATCAACATCCACTGAAGCTCAAACTGAAGAAAGGCACATGACTTTATTAGAAGTGCTGTCTCTGACAGGGGCAGCATTCACTGTGAGTCTGAAGCATCTGTTTGTGTTGTGCTGCTTCATTTTCCAGCAGGGTGATTTTCAGCAGGGATTAGGTTTAACTTTTTGCTACATCCCAGCTGAGCAGCTTTATTGCAGCCGCAGCACTTTAGCATCACCACGCAGCACAGCCACACTAAAACCTGAACCCCACAGACTCACTTACCACCACGGAGGCGTCTGGATCTGAATCCAGCCTTCCAATCAGCGTGTCGCCGTCTGTGTTAATGGGGCCCTTGCCCTTGATGGATTTCTGGTCCACAGGCTGACAGTCCACGTATAGCGTGACCTGGCTGCGCTCCACGCCGATCATCACCTTGTGCCACTTGGTGTTGAAGAGAACAGAGAGGCCTGGGAAGGTGACGGTCTGCAGGTTTCCATCAGCGCCCATCATGAAGTACTCCAGGGCTTGCTGGTCCCCGTTCAGCCTCAGTCCAGCTTGTTTGTTTCCATTCTCGTCCACTATTTGCCAGACGTTCCACACCTTGTTCACTGTGTTCTTGATCATGCGGAAAGTGGCCATGAAGGAGTACTCGTCCGGGAAACCGCGGGGGAAGTTCAGCCTGAGGGACAGGTGAGGAAAAAAGTTTTCATCTTCTAAATCAAAGGTTTCTTCACCTTTCATCGAAGGAGATGCTTACAAATTCACAGCCAAGCAGTTCCTCTCACAAAAGCTTTCATGTCAAACATAATTCATGATCACTAAATGAGTACTTGTCAGCAAAACTATCATCAAATCATGTGGATGAAAATAGCTCAAAGCTCTGTCGTCCTCGTCTTTGAGATGTGAAGAAGAGCTGCAGCTTTGATGGGAACCGAGCATAAATCATTCTCCTCCTAGTTTACATCTACAGTTGAGGGTTCACTGACTTTTCCACAAGCCAGATCCTTAGCAGGTAGAGAATTCATTGATGGACTTTTACCGCCTTGTAAACCAATCAAGGTGAGGTACTAATAGAGGGAGTTTCCTGCAACCCAATAAACCAAATGAAGAGCTCTGACTTTAGCGTTACTAGAGGTGCAAAACTAGAAATCATGTGGCTCTTTTGGCCTGCAGGAGAAAAGCAAAGGTTGTCGGTGTAGCTGAAGACACTTTAAAGCACAGCCTGTGCTTGTGTGGAGTGCAACAGGCCTGAGTGGCATGAGGACGGGGTGCCAGGCGCTTATGTAACAGCCTCTACAGAGAGCTGGCATGCAGAGGAAGCATTAGCTTACAGAGCAGAGCGGCACTCTGGGAGAAAAAGGACCACATCTTTGGTTATGCAACGCCACTGAAGTCCCTGAGCTGCATCCTCGGTCCCATCCCAAAGCAGTGAGGGGAAATTAGTAAAACATCACACCTTCAGCATCACAACAGCAACCGTTACAGTTGTGTTTGGATCATTCTGCCCCCTAGGACTTTAAAATGTTTCATTTAGTCAAAATCAAGGAGAAAGACCAAAGTGGAATGCAGATCACTGCATATTTCTTTAGTTGTTTTTCTGCAGACAGTCGTACAGGGAGAGTTAGCTGCTCATGAGCTTCTGTCATGAAAACAGGTGTGAATGTGGGGTCTGCACACAAACACAGTTATTCACCTTTTTTACTTGAAACTTGCAGATTCAAGCTAACACACACAATAGGAGGCAAAGTGGAAAAAATGACAGGAAAAAGTCAAAAGAGAAGTTTTAGTATTTGTCTCAGGAATCACTATGACATACCCGGATACGAAAATGTGTTAGAAATGGTAAAAGGGAAGCTTTAATTACATTTTGTTCCTTGTGAGGATTTAATTAGGGATTTAAAAAGGGGCTAAATGCATGGGAGGGAGCTGACAGTCAGAGGGTTTCTGCTTTTTGGACAGATAAAGTGAATCAGCTAAATCAGTTGACCGTTGCTTGACTGGATTCAGCTCAACTTCCAGCTTAAACTATTTATATTTAGATTTTCATCAGTTGGACCGGTTCCTGAGTGTTTTAGAAGCTCTGACAAAGGTAACAGCGCCACTATTGGACCCCTCTAACCATCCATCCATCCATCCATCCATCCATCCATCCATCCATCCATCCATCCATCCATCCATCACAGGGTCACACAGAGTCACACAACCACACACACTAACATTTACACATAGAATAACGACCTTTGAATGATGTTTTTGCACTGTGGGAAGACGCTGGAGAAACCTAACTCAAACATGAAAACTCCACACAGAAAGGTCGCAGCTAGGATTTGAACCATGGCTAACCACCACACCACAAGGCATCCCTCACTCATATCTAGGGCCTAGCCTTATTAACATAAATGATATCAAACTGAATTCATAACACAAACCAAATCAAACACGTATCTGTTTTCTTAGCCTCAGGACGGGGATCTTCATCCTAGACAGCAGACCTTTAATTATCATCGTCACAGCAAGCAGCAATATTTCATGGTTTGCTCGACAAACGAGATCCTTTATCACATAAAAGCTGAGGTGAAAAACGGCCCCGACATTTGTGGAGCAACAGAGAAGACCCCCCCCCCCCACCCGCCCCCCACCCGCAGTGGAGCCACAGCTGAAGAACAAACACTAAACTGTTTCTGTGGAAGACGCCACAAAGTGTCCAGACATGTTCTTCATCCGCCCATTTGAAGCTGCTCGCCTCGCAGTGACATCTGCTCCTGTAATAATGCAACACCTGCACCAGGAGACCTCTGCTGACTCTTCAGGCTGAGCCTGCCTGCTTCTCTTCAAACCGCCTCTTACTGTACTTACACGGTTGGAATTTGGAAGTTGGCTTCCCTGTCAAGGCGATAGGCCACTTGGAGGGGGGTGGAGCCATCCACCTTCCTCACACCTTTCAGGGGAATAACATCGAGCTGGAACTGGGTGATCAGATCAAAGCCTGAGAAGAAACAAAAATCAGGAAAACAGACAAACGCTGATGTTTGAAACAGAGACAGGGCGTGGTTGATCAAAGTAGCCAAAAAGAGATCCTACCTGATGTTTTCATGCATAGAAAAGTTTAATTTATGCTGCTGTCAGACAGTCCTCCTTATGTGAAAGCTAACTAACCTGTCTCACGACGGTCTAAACCCAGCTCACGCCTCCATGTGCATCAGAGGGGTATTTAGATTGAGAACTTCAGTGTTTGTGTGAAAAACACAAATGAAATGCCAGATTTCTGTCAGAAAACTCAGTAAGAAATATTTATTTCCACATTCTTAATAATCACATTCTTTAAGTTGGCATTCACATATTTTGTTTTGGCATAAGGCTCCGTTCAATTCCATGAGATAATTTCCATAAAACCTTTGGGTAACAAAATCCCCCTTAACGGAGCCCACAGGTGGAAGCCGGGGAGGAGGGAGGGGCGACGAATGAGCGCTGAAGGTAAGATAGAATGAACAACTGCGCACCTGGGCTTAAATGGGACGCTGAACAGGTGAGTTAATTGACTGACCCGCCCTAGGGGAGTAACCTGTAAAACACTTCCGAGCGTCTGCCAGAAATTGCGACGGGGTCGCTTATTTTTCTTAAAGTATATTTTTTTAATTTGTTTTTGTCTCACAAACAGACACTTCCTGACCCACTGAAACCAAAATCCAAGTGTGAGGAATAAAGGAGCTTCATGATGACTCCATGAGGCTACACTGATCTAAGGGGGCAGGTTCTACAACATTCTGGAGACTTTGTCACTGTGATCACGTTACAGAGTTCCTCTTTGGGGTTTCTTCTGGAGAAAAGGAAAGCTGTTACTTAATTAAGCCAATAAGAGATTGAGGACAGATGTGTTGCTGGTGTGTTGTGAGTGATTACAAACTCGCTGAGTTGTTCACAATGAATTTCCATAAAATTCCTGTGGAACATTTTATTTGGCTCATTTGAGGCTTGGTTCAGGCTCCAAGTAGCTTTTCAAAATGATGCCTTTCTCTTTCAGACTATTTTTTTTCCATCCAAGGCTTTTGCTTTGGCGAGAAAACCAAAGAGGCTTTTACCTGGAAGGTCATCATCTCCACTTCGGATTGGTGGACAGACACTGTCGCCATCTAGTCGATTCAGGTCCAGTTCTAAAAACGAGAAAGAAGACACGCTTCCTGTTTCACTTATTGTTGAGCAAATTAACAAGCTGCCGGTTATTTTAATTTGGTTAGTGTTCTCAGGAGAAAACGACAAAGCAAAGCCTTAGAATCACAAGACCCAGGCTGCATTTTCACTGATGAAGACATCCTAGAAACTCACACATACTTTTTTTTTTTATCAACTCTAAGCTGCAGGTCAAAGCGAGAACCAGGATGAACGAGCCTATGTGTCTCTCATGGTCATTATGCGAAATTAAAGTCAATAAATACTCTTTGTGAAGGAAAACTGGATAATGTACTTCAAAGAAAAGGTTTGCGTTTGTTGCCCATTGACTCCTATTGATGCAAATATGCATCACACCAATTCTGCTCCAAACATTTGTTATTTAACATCTACTTGCAAGCAAAAACACAAATGATTTTTTTTCCAGCTAGAAATAAATTCAGACATCAAGGGGTTGAATGAAATCAAACTGGGACTTCCAGTCCTTGTCCAGTTTAAAGTGTAGCCTTCCTTCCTTCCTTCCTTCCTTCCTTCCTTCCTTCCTTCCTTCCTTCCTTCAACATTATACAGCAGTTTATTCTTGTTTTCATGGGAGAAATGCAGACATGCTGCCAAGGTGGATTCTTTGGGGGCCCCCACATGGAGCGAAAGGCGGAGCCTTGTAGATTAAGGCGTCTTAGGAAAATGAGCTGCGAAAACACCTAATATTTCATAATAAAATCCTTCTTTAGTGTGCCAAAGGTAATGAATCATCATATACTGTATATGGATATAGTTTTCTCTGAAAGGCTTAAGAAAAGCCTGATATAGTAAGAAGAGGGCACTATACTTGTGCTATACTTTGGTCTGACAGAAGTTATAAAACCTTTCATGAAAACAGCGAGAAATGACGACGACCAGAGGGACTCCCCACTGAAACAACCGGAGTCAGCTCATTTGCAGTTGACAGTGTGAACAGAAGTCATCTGGAAGCTATTTCCATGTCCTGCACAAACTGCTAAATGAGATGTGGCGAGACGGTATTTCTAATAATTCATTTACCACCACAAAACAATTACATGAGTGCAAATGCAAGTCTGAGGTGGTAAAGTTGCTGACTGTTGTGGTGTTTTCCTCAGTCATTAGTGCAGGGGGGACATTAAACACTCAACTGCAGAGCTTGGCAGTAAAAAGGTGGACCAGCACACCATTTGCATAAACCTCTCTGTGTGCACTTGTGTTAGATTGATTGTGCCTTCAAGCAGGAGCAGAGATGGATTTGTTGTGATTTTTATAGGGGAGGGGGGGTTTAATCCAATTTAATCCTGTGACACAGGACAACACTTTCTGTGCTATTTTTGGCTTTTGCATTGCAAAAAGCGAATGACCTAGCAACTGTCTGTGTGGGTGTAAACATGGATTCTCCTCATGTTTGCATGACAAACACTTTCATAGTGAAATGACTTACGACCGAGTGCTGGGCTGAGCAGAAGGCAGAGAAGGGCCACATGTATGGGGAGGGGTGCCAACAATGACTGCTGGTTCAACTGCTTTCTGTTGAGCAGGAGAAGAAAAAAATCAGGATTCAGTCAAGCATCTCATTTTGTGTGACAGTTTCTCTTTTGACCAGATCAATAAGATGCAGAAGAGATGGAACAGTGAGACGGGCGACTTGATGTACAACCAGGCCGAAAAAGAAAAGCAAAAAAAGAATTCAAAATAAACTATCAAATTTTTTGCTTTTTATTCCAGAAATAAATTTGAAAAAAGGTGCCAGTAACATGAAATAACGTCACATATAAACTCTGTAAACAAACATTGCATTGAAAGTACTGCTATAGGTTCAGAATACAAAAAAACCCACCTGTTAGTATGTTTTTCAGTCGATTTCATGACTATGAAAAGATATTTCAATTAATTACCTTTACCTTTTGCTACTATCTCAACCTTTGAAGCTAATTTATATGTAATATGCAACATACACAAATGTGTTTCAGCATTCAAGTTTAATAGACACAGATAAATAATAAATAAATATAAAATTATGCTCAAATACAAACATCTTCATCCATCTTTAAACCTTATAACCTTATTGTATTAATACCATTGACTGTACATAGAAACTGGACTGAGTGACCCCCCCCCCCCCACCCCCACACTCCAAACAGGAAGTACTCGCTGGTTCCAAAGAGCCGAAACCCCATAGACTTCTATAGAGAAATAAACATCTATTACTCAGACAAACATTAGTCAGAAGAACCATTCCTGCTCTGATACCTTCTATTAACATGCTCTTGATGATCCTCTTTTTATCAATTTTTTTCTTGTAGCTCACATTATTAAAGTTATAAAATGACTAATCAGATGCCTCAATAAAAGTAGGTGGACTAGCATCGAATGTTCAAAGTGTTTGATTGATAGATTTTCCTCAGCCTCCTTTTAGTGGAAGGGGTGTGGCCTTCTAACATGTCCATTTCTGATTGGAGTGGTTGTCATAGAAATGCAGACTACAACTGACACAGACTGATCACAACTTAATGAGGACATCTTGCTCCAACATGACGACAGACATAATCCCAAAAGTCGCAAATTAACTGACTACAGTTGGTTGGAACCGGGAGTAGGTCATGTTCTATCGGTGACGTCATGTTCGCTCAGTCCAGTTCTTCGTTTATAGTCAATGAGTACTTCACACACCCATGCTAGCTTAATGCTAGTGGTAAAACACTGCACTGGAATTAAAGACTAAAATATTATACAGACAAACTGAAAAAAAATAAAAACAAGATGGCCTGGAGGCTGAAAAATGAACAAACATTGGTAACAAACAGCAGGTTTGTTAAAGCTTCTGTTTGCTAACAGGGTGGCTAACAGGGAGGGAGGTAAATCACAAATTAGACTAAAAGTGGTTCTAAATACATTTAGTGTATTCTTAATAAAAACTAAAAGACTAACTTACTTTTTTTAAATTGACTTTTGTAGAGAAAACGCATCAGATTCTTCAGTTTTTACAGTAAAAAAGCTACAATTTAGCGGTTTAGCATGCTAATATGTATGGAAGTGATTCTGTAGCATAATTGAATGAAGCTGCATTTTGTGACTCAAAATTAAAATGAAAAAGCAATCCGCCAAAATGCTTTTTCGTTTTCTTCTTCAACACTGCTTGTTCTGTCACTTAATTATAATGATAAAGAAAATGGTATTTGACTTTTCATTTTCAAAAAGCTCCATGGTAAATGTGTAGCAAAATTCATTTTTGAAATGTCTAATTTGACAATTAAAATGGATTAACAGAAATGCTTTTTAATTTTCAAAATGTAACTGCATCAAATGACTAAAAATTCAAATGAAAAATCAGTACTTCAAAATGCTTTTGCATTTGTGGGAATTACATCATCCTTCATTTTGTTCTGGTCACCATTGGAAACACAGATTCATATGATGGATTCTTAGATCGTAGCAGCATTTCTGCCTTCAGCGAACGGGAGCTTCGGGTGGCGGGGCTTCGCGCTCCGCTATGCGAAGGCAGCTGCCGGTCTGAAGAAAAAAAACTTGTCCGCGGTGCATCCGAAGGAGGACCGCAGAAGGCGATAATGCTGCTACGTAGTCCTGAGAAGCTGTGTACAATCACCAGAAGTTCACAACCAACACAAAGCCGTCTTCTCTGCCGCTAACACAAAGCTCCACTACTCCACTACTCCTAGCGTGTCTCTTATTAGCCGGACATGTGAAGTTAGCACTGATGTCATCGCCCCGCCTCCTCTCTGGAAATGCTTATTCGAATTGAATAATGCAACAATGTTTGCAGGGTGGATATGAAAATGAAATCCCCTCTTTGCATTTTTGTTTTAATTATGACACAGAATAAGCGGTTTTTAAGTAGAAATGAAAACGCATTTTGAAGTATTGATTTTTAATTTTAATTTTGAGTCGTTTGATGCAGTTACATTTTGAAATTAAAAAACATTTCTGTTAATCCATTTTAATTGTCAAATTAGACATTTCTAAATGGATCTTTTTACACATTTACCAGAGAACTTTTTGAAAATGAAATGTCAAAAACCATTTTCTTTATCATTTTAATTAAGTGACAGAATAAGCAGTGTTGAAGAGGAAAAATGAAAAAGCATTTTGGTGGATTGCTTTTTCATTTTAATTTTGAGTCATTTGATGCAGCTTCATTTTGAAAATGAAAATGCATTTCTGGTTTTGACTTTTATTTTTAATTATGCTACAGAATCGCTTCCATAAGTTTTCTCATTGTCACACACGTAAAGCAAATATTGTCGACAAAAACAAGCAGAGAAAAGTATAATGGGTTAAAGAGTTAGCATTGATATTTGAAACATTTTTAAACTTCAACGAGAAGTGAAAAGAATTGTGAAAGTAGCTCCTCACTTCCTCACACACTTAAGCTCCACGGCGGATTATGTTTTAAAATAGTCAGACAAAACCAACACTGTGATTTTTTTTAAATTTGGGTTTGAGTTCTTTGAACTTCCCAGGAGTTTTGCTGAGGCGATGGATTAGGACTTTTTCTTTAAAGTAATTTTTTCTTGAAGATTCTTGTTCTCTTATTTTTTTCCAAGCACGTTCCAGTACATTCTGACCGCACACCCTGTGGTCCTTTGAGTTCCTTCATGTTGGTCTTGAGTTTTGGCTTTCACCCTCGCTTCACCATCAACACGAGTGATGGCAGTTTTAAGGACTCGCCCCCGTCCATTTGGAGAGCTGCTGTTGAAGGGTTGGTGGTACTGGAGACCCAGCTAACCTCTCTAGTGGAACTTTCTGATTGGCTATGAAACCCCATGAGTGTGCGTGTGTGTGTGTGTGTGTATGCACATGCGTCTGTGCATGAATGTGCCTTGGCAGTGATTGATGATGAGGGGGGGTTTAGAGGAAGAGCTGGTCTCTCTCGTTGTAGTTTTCACATTAAACCTTGTGCTATCCTAGGCACTTTAACATTGGGAGTTGGGTCATCTAGACCCACTAGACAGTGCTCTGAACCTTTTTTCTTCAATGATTTGTGATCTTCACTGGTGTCCATGGATTACATGAAATCTTTCCACCTTTATCCACCTTTGTCATGGTAGGGAGAACACATCAATGTAAGGGTGGGGTCATCTAAGATAGCACAAGGGTTGAAGCAGCATCTTCAAAGCTGCAGTGAGACCTCCGTCTGCCGCAGATGTCAGCTTATCTGAAGCGCAGTTCTGAGATGTCAAACGGGAGTTTTCCTTGAGATTTGGACCTTACACAAAGTGCTGAAGGATTTCATGACAAATCAGAGTTATGATGATTGATTTCATGGAGAATATCAAAGGGGAATTAAGTAGAAGCTGCACTTTAAACCTTTGTAAGTTTGACATCAACAGAATCCTGTTTTTAACAAGATCCAACATTCTTGGACCACAGCAAAAAACTAAACATCTAAACATTCAAAAAACAGAGAACGGGACAAAAGGTCATTTTACATTTTCAAAGAAATAAATTTCACTTGAGCAATACATTTTTGCTATTCAGGACTTGAATGATTCTACTGTGAGTTCTTTCTACTGTGACACTCTTCTCTTTATATCACTTAATCCTTGTGCTATCTTAGATGACCGCACCCTTCCATTGACGTGTTCTCCCTACCATGACAAAGGTGGATAAAGGTGGAAAGATTTCATGTAATCCATGGACACCAGTGAAGATCACAAATCATTGAAGAAAAAAGGTTCAGAGCACTGTCTAGTGGGTCTAGATGACCCAACTCCCAATGTTAAAGTGCCTAGGATAGCACAAGGTTTAAGGGTGTACCTCACCCCCCAGGATCAAGTAAAATGTATGGAGCATTGGTAATAACGCCACAAGAAGACAGTTTCTCCAGAGAAGAACATAAAGGACAGATGCTGGTTTTCCTGGAGGTTCTAAAAAGATCATCATGCCCGTGTTTAAAGCAGAACAGAATCAAAGGGGAAGAACCTTTTAGTCACAGAGAATGGACTCATAGATCTAAACTAGTCGAGACAGAGTCAAACACTGATCTTCTCGTAAATAAATTGTTGGGCTCACGGGGGCTTTCCACCATTTACTAATGGTGGAAAGCCCCGTGAGGCCACATCCATGTAAGAAGACACAGCTCAAGTCAGAGCCCACATCCTGAGCCATCCTGGTAGTACTTCAGTAACTCCCGTGATCACCCTGAAGTAAAGCGCTGCTGATTATGATGCGGACAGCTGTGCACTGCTGTCATTTTTAACGGGTTCTTTGCATAAAAGAAGAGACATGAGGATGTTCTGTTGGACTTGATGACTGATGGACAGATTTCTAAGCTCTTCTTCAATCTAAATCCACACCTAAAGTTACAGGTTTAAAGGAAAATACGATACATAGATAATCTTTCCACAATAAACCCTTAATAATAGTCAATTAGCAGCTTTGAAAAGGCTCCTGATGGTTTGCTGAAGTTGTAGGGGTCTTTATTTACCTCTTCCGTCCCGAGCCGAGGGAAGCCATGTCTCTCTTCACTCTGGTATGGAGACACGCAGGTCTTGGAAAGGAGGCTTTCAGCAGCCAGATGTAGGAGCAGAAGGATGTAAATTCCCTCCCTGAAGTCAGTCGCACCTGCTCATGTTGAGGACTGACTGAGAGACGAGGTGCAGAGGGACTCAAGCATTTTCGGAGGACACATAAAAGTTTGTAGAGTGGATTCTTATTGGCTGAAAGCTCCTGAGAAGGTGGCGTCTACTTTTTTTATTACCAACACTTAAAATGATGCAGAAACCCACGAGCCTTTATGTGAACACCACCAACTGCTTCCTCCTTTACAGCCCTCATAATGACATGAGCCGACTGTGTGTAATTCTCTTAATAATTATCGTCCCGATAGGAAAGAAGAATCCAATGAGTGATTAAATGTGGATTTCCACCTGAAGAATGCATGCTAGCTAGTCGTGTTGACATGAGGGAAACCCTGTGATTACCTGAAAGGCCCGAGGCAGAGCAGACGTGCTGTTTATGTATCCTCCAGGTTATGTAACTCATCTGCACTGTAGAAGATCTGAGGAGCAGAACCTGACAGCTAACAGATTTCCTTCAGGAAAAGTTCGCTGACATTCACAGCAGCTTTGTTTATTCCTCAGCTTCTTTGATTCCCTGACACTTACCAAAGTTACAGTTTCTTCAGGATGTGTTTGTAAAACCTCTGCTCCCAAAGTCTCTTGTTCTGTGATCCTGAGAGTCAAACATATCTGTTCATCACGTCCAAAACAGAGACATACACACCGCAAAGATTTTTATGTAAAAACAAAAATAGCTGGCAGTCGCTGAAGCCTTGAAATAAAGATTTATTTGCCTTCTTGCTCTTTTTTCTGCTCCACTTCAATTATTTAGATTGTAAAAACTAATGATGCTGAACAAAAACAATCTGACAGATAAAACATTAAAAATAACATCCAACCATGAGGTATTTGCCAAACTAAGCTTTCAACAACGGTTTTTGGGAGATCCAATCCAGACCGGATCACCGTCAGACCTCTTGGCCCAAAATATCACTCAAGCGAAGTGACGAAGTGAAGCACTCTGAGAGGTTCAGGAATGAATGCAAAGAAAGTCTCTGACATGTTTGAGTCTGAGACTTCAGAGAACCTCAGTGAGATCCATCATTCCCACTGGAGAAGACTGTGAACAGAAGAGAACCTGCACAGGAGAGAGGAACGAACAGACAGCAAGGAGGACTCATCCAGAGGGTCATGTAAGAAGACTCAAGTCAGAGTTCAGGACTCTGCAGTCAGAGAGACTTTTGGACAAACATGGATCCGTGGGAGCTTTCAGGGAGAAAGATACCACTGAGAAACAACAAAGAAACATCTGGATCATCCACAGAACATTTGGATAAATATTCTTAGAACTTCACTTGGAAGGTTTTTTGTCGTGTTACATAGAAAAAAATGTACTTTACTTAAAAAAAGTTAAGAAACAACAATATCAAAGCAAAGTAAAACACGAGGAGGTAGTGTGATGATGTGTGGCTGGACTGTGCATCAAATTTATTGGAACCGTGAATTCTGAGCTCTATTCTCAAGAAAATGGTCCAAACACACACAGTTTGTTTTTTTCTTTTTTAGAAATACAGGTTTAAAGAAGTCTTACAGAAAGAAATGAAATTATGTTTAAACTCTCATAGCTCAGCTGGCTGAGTGTAGGACTGACGCATTGGAAATCAGGGTTCACTTCCCATGGCGGTGGGATGAGTTTCATCCAGCGTGGGTCCGTGGGCAAGACCCTTAGTGGCCCTGCCTAACTATGTCGCCACAAGGGGCCAAAGACTGCATGGGTCCCCCCTTACCGGCCCCCAGCCCGGATAAAATACAGGGTTGTGTCATCTCTGCCAAACCACCTGTGGAGATCAGTGAAAGCTGATTGGCTGTAGCAACTCTGGATATGCTTGAAAGGTGAACAACAACATTTTGAACATCTAAGTTGAATAAGTATGGAGATAAAAGTGCTTTAAGAATCATAAAGTTCAACATATGTGCTAAAAGCTCGATCTGCTAAAGCCGGACATTTTTGAGCAACACTCTGAGAACCCCAGCAGGAGCAGAACATGTTTACAAGTTCAAACAGTGTGATATGAGGCATGACACACACACACACACACACACACACACACACACACCGTGATCTGCAGATCATGTGCTTCTTCACCCTTCAGAACTGCTGGTAGCATTCATCCACGGGGCGGATCATTGCTACAGCTGGACTGTCAAGTGAGGACGGCCTCATGACCTGCAGTCAGAATTCAGGGTTTGCAGCAGAAGCATTACTGTTTCCGAGCTGAAATCCAAACCTTTGCTGCAGAACATTGACGCTTTTTCTCCTAAAATCAATCTGACAACGAAGAAAAAAAACAACAACACAATTTTAAAGTTAAATACAAATCAAAGACTGAAAACAAAGAAGAATAAAGTGTTAGAGGAACACTTTTATCAAATCAGGAAGAACATGAAGAAGACATGAAAACTTGAATGTTTTAAGAATGAAGAACACGCAAATCACCAGAATTAGACAATTTTAATGAAATGAAATAAGATTCTCTGTTTCCTGCCTTCAGTTTGGTCTCATTGTTCAAATAAATTAAAGTTCATGGAATCAAGTGAAAAGGGACATTTAAAAACAATTATAAAGTTAACTTTATAAATTCTTAAACAAGGACAAACCACCTTTATTTCTCCTTTTTTTATGAAAGCCTCTGACTACAGCAGAGCTTATTTAGAGACAAACACCGCCTTGTTCCCTTGTCAGATTGTATTGTTATTTGCTATTCTTCACTGAATTTATTAAACATTAATTAGTATTGGATGAGTTAAAAATCAAGAAGACAACAATACTTACTAAAGTTTGGCTCCTGAAGGACTTTATCAGTTTATAGGTTTAAGATCTGAGCCTCAGAAGTTCAGCTTCAGTTGTTTACCATCTGAGTCTAGCAGACGTTCCAAACAGAGGAGGTCACGGTCCAGTCAGTGACCGCAGGAGGCTGTCGCAACAGATCCAAACCTGCCCAAAGGTACTGAGCTCAACCCTGAATCTGAGGGGTTCTTCGGGTCTGATGATGACATGGGCTGATCCCGATGCTCCTTCAATTCAGAGAAAAAATAAACGAAGAAACTCCAACATGGAAACACAAGTGAAGATAAAACTTCTATGGAGTATCAAGGCCACCATAACAGATAGAAAAAAAATAAAAAAAAAATTATAGAAAAAATGTCAGAATTGTTTAATAAAAAGTCAACATTTATGAGACTAATTTGGTAACTTTATGATTTAAAAAGTTGTAACTTTACATGGAAAAAGTTATGCTTTTGCAAAAATAAAGTTGTACATTTAAAAAAAAATCGTAGAGCTGATTCAGCAGAAATCAGCGAAATCAGCAAATCAACAGAAATGATGTTTCAGTGTCTTTATGAAAACATTTTAAAAGCTAAATCTAACATCTTGCTTGTTAAAATATGACTTTTAAAAAATATATCAATGATGTCTAATTATTTTTTTCCTGATTGTATGTCTTTTTTTCTCATAATCTTATGACTTTAGTCTGATAAAATGTTGACATTTTTTTCATAGTTTTAATTTTTTTCCCTTTAATCTCATATATTTTTGTATTTTTCTTCTTTAATGGTGACTCTAATAGTCTTGTTTAATCACATTTGAATCTTAATTTTCTTCATATTTGTCCACCATCATGAGAAAAATGATCCAACCATGGATGTAATCCCACTATCTGTCAGAGCAGACATCATCATCAACTAAGGGAGTAACAACAACACAGATGCTCTCCAATGATGAAGCTACAGCTTCTCCTCGAACCGCCTGCAGAAAGACAGAACTTTGAGATCTTTGGTTTGTCTTCAGTCTGTTTCACGTCATGTTTATCAGAAGCCTCTGAAGTTACCACGCTCTCATTTATTCCCAGCGCTTCAGCTGCTTTCTGCATCTCCTCTCAAAACAGTCACTTCTCAGATGAGGAGGAGGAGGAAGAAGGGAAGATTATGTAAACAATCAATATGAAAGTCTGTCTACTGCTAGCTGTGGAAGCTGCTCCTTCCAGTTGTCAGAGCTGGTTTCTCCTGAGCTGGTTTGAACGCCTCTTCTAGGTTTCTGACTCACCATCTGGCTGCTGCAGAACTTCTGCTCTGAGCTTCTCATGCTGCTTCTAAAACCTAAGTCAATTGCTGTTCGTCTCTGGTGGCATTCTGCCATAAGCTCCAAGCTCTCTTGATTAAGAGCAGAGCACTATCGATTTTTTTCTCCTGTCTTGCGGGCGGTTGCCAGATTCATACAGAGTCTAAGAAAAAGCTGGCAGCGTTTTCATGGATGCCCAGCAAGGACACTCACTTTCTCACAATGTCAGCAGGAACTGCTGCCTTTGAAGGCTCGGCCTTTGTTTGGAAGACGTCGGTGAAAGTAAATCTGCTCCATCTTCTCCCACTGCGGCAGCCTTAACGTTCCTCTTTTGTCCTACAACAAATGTTCCTGTGTTTGTCTCTTTTTGGTCCCCTCAGACTCCAAACTGTGACAGCGGTTGGTCACATTTATGGGTCAGCTGGAGGTTTTTGCAACTCGAAGGGAGTTTGTTTCTCTTTAGGGTCCCCTTTTATTTGTTCGGCACAGATTAAACCAAAAACTCTTCTATTGAATCTGTGTTTCACTAATATGTCATTGTTAAATCATAGTTCACAGTCACACAGTTCTGATCATCGGTTTGACAGCTCTTGCTGTTGTCTCAAGAGCAGCTGGAGCAATAATATATGATCTAACAGAATGTGTGTCTGATATAGGATGAAGAGGGCAAACATGAGACACTAAGCAGAGACAGAAAAAAAGAATCAAACATTTAAAATTCCTTAAAATGTGGTCTGGTCAGAGGGGTTTGAATTTAACTCTCCATGACTCCAATAGTTAAGTCCCACTCACATCATCTTTTGATCTGAACGTAAAGGCGTTCCGAGAGGTATTTTGATTATGATTATGCTGCTTTTAGACAAAATCTGAAAAAACCCCAGAGTTCATCAGAAATTCAACTATGAGTTGTGGGCAGGCCGCTCCCTGTTGCCGAGAGCTCTCTGTTTACATGCTTTCCCACTAGCTTACAGACCTTCACACACTAACATTAGCAGTGCTCCCCTCCCCGTCTTATTTTATATGTCATAAATACGATCCTGGTCAAAGGGCATTTTTTCGTCTGCTCCTGATACACAACAATTTAATTATATAAAAAAAAATACTTTGAAATGCAATTTTAAGATAAATTTTCTTTGTACATGTCCTCCATCATGAGAAAAATGCCAAAAGAACATGCTAGAAACACCAAAAACAGCATTGTCACTGGAGTAGGTGCTTAACATTTTAGAAAAACTAAAAGATCAGTTAGAGAAATGGGTGGAATTTTCGGAGCAAACCCAAAGAAATGATACAATAAGTAGACTGAGCATTTCAGATTATGCAGAGTTTTGTGTTTTCTAAAGCATTGATGTATTGTTTGCTTTTTAATATTTTTATGACTAAAAGAAATAGGTCCTTAAATCCTTTTAGGTTCACTGTTGAAAATGTCTTTATTCAATTTTATTCATCTTTTGGTTTGGCTTAGATTTAACTGTACTAAAATGTAAAACTTTAAGAAACTAGCAACCACTTTTAGCAAGTAAACCCATGTCAGTTCAGGTCAAGTAACCCAACAGAAGTACACTTACTGACTGTCTGGCTTCCAAAGCTTCCCTTTATAAGGAGCTACATTTCTGAGACATCATGGCCACAACATTTAACTGAAAAACCACATTTTTATTTCTTATTTTCCAGCATTTGTCCTAAAAGAGTTTTAGCAGTTAATTTACATTTTCCCAGAGTTTGAGTTCCCAGAGAGATCAGAGATGTTTCAAACTTCTCAAAGTGACCTCCATGCACTTATGCCATAACTGTAGAGGGGGGCAGTGACCTCTGAGACCAAACTGTGGCTGACTAGAGACGGCACACAAAAGCTGTGTCACGCCAACATGAGTTTAGGGACAACACTGTTTTGGTTTCAGCAAAAGATGGTGACTTATTTGATCAACTTCTTCCAATATACAGTCATGGCCAAATGTGTTGAGACTGACATAAACTTTGGAAATTGGAAAAGTTGCTGCTTTAGTTTTTATAGCAATTTCCATTTACTCCAGCAGGTTATGAAGAGTGATCAGATGAATTGCATAATCCTTTGACATGAAAATGAGCTTAATCCCCAAAAAACCTTTCCACTGCATTTCATTACTGTCAGTAAAGGACCTGCTGAGTTCATTTCAGTCATCGTCTTGTTGGGGAGAATGGAGAGAATGCTGACGTGCATAGGATCATTCTGTCAGGCTGATGGGGCTAGAATGGCAGACTTGAGAGGAGGGTGATGCTTGAAATCATTGTTCTTCCATTGGTAACTATGGTGACCTGCAAAGAAACGCGTGCAGCCATAAGTGCGTTGCATAAAAATGGCTTCACAGGAGACGATATTGTGGCAACTAAGATTGCATCTAAATCAGCATTTGGAATGATCAAGGACAGAGTCTGAATTCTTAAGGCTTCAGGACGTCCAAGAAAGTCCAGCAAGCGCCAGGATGGTCTCCTAAAGACGATGGGATGGGTGGTGCCACCAGTGCAGAGCTGCTCAGGAACGGCAGCAGGCATTTGAGAATTTGTGGTCAATCCTTAAGAGGCGAGTGGACAAACAAAAACCCGCTAATTCTGACAAACTCCAAGAAGGGATTCTGAAAGAATGGGTTGCTATCAGTCAGGATTTGGCCCAGAAGTGGATTGAGAACAAACTCCAGTGAACTTGTAGAGGTCCTGAAAAGGGCCAACACTGCAAATACTGATTTTGCATAAATGTCATGTGATTGTTCACAAAAGCCTTTGAAACAAATGAAGTGCTTGTAATTATATTTTAGTACATCACAGAAACAGATACAAATATCTAAAAGCAGTTTAGCAGCAAACTTTGTGAAGGATTTGTGTCATTCTCAAAACCTTTAGGACTGCAGTGTCATGTCGTCGTAGACGTGGCAGACCCAGTTGCTGAAACCCAGAAAAGAACCCGCGACAAAGATTAGTTTGAAAGTGGTTTTATTTTTTTCCAGGGATTGAACAGAGTCTTTGAGAGCTTGAGTAGAATATTCAGGTGAAGATCTGACGTCCCAGGAGCTGAGAGCGGTAAGGACTGGTGGAGGATAACCTGAGAGGTGCGGCGGCGGCGGCTCGTGGATCCAGAGGAGCGAGGCATGGACGCCGAGGACAGCGGAGCCTACTTGAGGACAGGTGTGGACGCCGAGGATGGCGGAGCCGACTTGGAGTGAGGAGTGACGCTCTGGACGAGGAACCAGCGTGACCAATGGTAGGAGGACATGAGGGTAGGTACAAAGCAAGGTGAGTAAATAATTAAGTTAGATCAAAGTAAAAAGTTTATTTCTCCAACATCCATATGTGGTCTTATCACCATCTCACAGTGGAAAAAGTATTATCTGAGCTTTTTCATCCACTAAATCATCTTCAAATGGACACGCCATGCTACTTCACCTCTCTGAAAACAAACTAACTTTCAACTAAACCTGTTCCAAACCAGGTTATGTTCAGAGCATGAGTTGCCATGGTAACTTGAACTACCCTGAAACATACCTCCATTTCTGGAACCGAAAGCTGAGGTTATCAACTTCCTTGGCCTCAAACTTATCGTGGGAGCTAGCATAACCTGCTTTCTGGAATACCCCCCTGGTTCATTAGACTAAATATTTTCTCACAAATGTAGGTGCTGCCAAACAGAGATAGCATTACTTCCCTAGCATTTTTTCTCATCTGTGGGTATCTTTGTACTGACACATGTGGATAAAAATCCCTCAGGGGTAGTGATACAAATGTTCTTCTTAGCTCTGTGTCACATTGAAACTCAATCAACTCTGCAAATTCTCTGGAACTGAGTCGGGGCTCACGTTGAAGGGCTGAGAAAAAAGCTCCACGTCATCTGCAGTCTTCTTAGTCCACAAAGCGCAAAAAAAAAAACTCCTTGTTTAAGTTGCTGAGAAGTTCTCCATATTCTAACCTGTCCACCTCTACATTCACTTCTCTCAGGCTGGGTAAGTGTGCCAAGTTTCCAAAAGAGACAAAGTCAAATAAGAGTGTGTCCATTGGTATCATTTGCACTACTATAAGGCACATAAGCTACAGGACACAAAAGACAAAAAGAGATCAATTAAAGCAGACCCACAAAGACAAACAATGTTGTTTTCTGTCAAACAGGCGTAAGCACCGCGGACAGTGACACATCACAGCGACGGACACACATGGAGCAGCACGTGTTACAATCACAAATACATTTTTATTGACTTACCTGCTTAAAGATGGCGGCAGAGTAGTTGCAGCTTCATTTGGAAAGCCTTGATGTGGTCAAACAGCTCCGTTATGATCTGTTCTTTGCCTTGAAGTTTAACATTCAGATTGTTGAGCAGGTCGGTGATATCCACCATGAAGGCCAAGTCGAAAATCTTTTATCGGAGGGGATTTGTGTGTCCCTCGACAGAAACTCCGCGATAAGTTGGCGCAACTCAAAAAATCTTTTGAGCACATTCCCCTGCTCAGCCAGCGCACCTCCTGATGGTAAAGAATATCTTTGTATTGCGCATCAACTTCATCCAAAAAGGCTGTGACTGGCGGTGTGAGAGTGCCTTTGAGCTGATGCAGTTAATTATTTTAACGACATCGCGAACGACGTCTGCCAGTCCGATTGTCTTTGCACACAGCTTTTTCCTGGTGCAGGATACAGTGGTATTGCGCTACCTTTCCCCCACACTCTGAAACCTCTTGGGAAACGAGAGCAGTGAGGCCAGCTTTCTTCCCAATCATGGCAGGTGCACCATCGGTTGTTATTCCAACCATTTTGTCCCAACTCAAGTGATATTTGTCCATTCAATGCTTTGATAAGCATTGAAACGTGACAAAAAACGGAAACATTTTTTAAATAAAATGATTGACAGCAACAATATAAAAGAAAGTGGGGGAAAATAAAAAATAAAAACATAAAGGGGGCAAATACTTTTTTTGTTTCTTTTTATTTTATTATGTTATTTTTCAGTGTTTAAGATTTAAACTCTGCTGCAATAATGTCACAATCCTTAGGATAAAAAGCACCCTTTCCGTTCCTCACGTCCTCTGCATGTCACGTGACCCCCGGCGGATTCTTTTGTTTTAATGGCTTTGTTTACATAATGGACAAGCTTTGTGTTCAGGGCTTGTGACGTCACCAGCAGGACACAAAGCGCGCGCGGTGGCTGATCCCGAGACTGTGCACGACACGTGGACGAGCACGCGGGCTGATAATGCGACGAGACGCAGCCGCACTTTGTCATATTGAAATCCGGAGTGAGAGACCTTGAGGATGAACGAAGGGAGGGGGGAGAGAGAGAGACTGCAGGGTCTGGATGAGTAACCATGGCAACAACAGCAGCAGGACCAGCGGCGGTGGAAACGCTCCTCCGTCAGACAGCGGTCCTCTGAGTCCGGACTGCCGCCGAGCCACGAGTGGATCCTCCCTGCATCTCTACCAAGGTGAGACTGTTTTCTGCCGTCCGTCCGTGTCACGCGGCTCCCTCCGCGCGCGGGGATGCCTGGCGGTGTTGCGTGTGAAGGGAAAGGGAAGCGGCTCGCGAGGCTGTTGAGGATGGATCAGACCGGAAACACAGTCTGGTTTTAGACTTCTGTCAACATCTGTGGGTTCTAAACACCTGCCTGGAGGACTTTGTAGTACCGGAAAAAGGACCTTTCAAAGTAAAAGTAGCAGTAAAGTGTGGAGTGCTTGATGAACTACAGCAGAAGTGAGAGGAAAGAGCTGCAGCTGGAGTTTGTGTGTGTGTTAGCCCAGCTAACAGTCAGCAGGAGGAAAACGGAGCAGCAGCTGCAGATTATCCGGGCTGCTGTGCTGCAGGTCAGACACGCGTGACCCGCCAATGGGAACATGTCCTCACAGAGCAGCAAAACCCCAATCCCGCCTTCTCAGAGCAGCAACTAATTAATTTTTAAATCTCCATATTCATGCCCTGCTGTTGCAAGGACGCTTGTGCACGCGCCCATGCCCTTTCTCAGGAGTAAGTTAGCTGTGAGTCAGAGTTGTGAACACAAACAGTGAGTGTTTGTGATCCAAAGAGCACTGCAGGCCTCGGGGAATGATCCTGCTCTGGCCTTTTCCATAAAATCCCCTTTGATTATGGAATATTCTGCTGCAGAGATTAGATAGATGCTGCTGACGTTCCTCACAGAATCCCTGCTCAGTGTTCTCATTTTTTGCACAGAGCTTCAGCCGTCTCTGCTGTGTTAGGCAGGTTCGTCTTTAAATCCATACCTGGACCCGGGTCTGCAGTCTCCTGTCCTTCAGTTTTTTTTGGTCTTCTGCCCGTTACAGTGTTCGGCTCCGTTAGGAAGATGCTAACTAAAGTTGAATTGCTCCTGCTTTGTCTCTCAGTGTCACCAACACTTGAGCACATTCTATACTCTCTTTCTTCTAAAAATACGCTGCTCTCCATCCTCCAGATGGAGGTAGGAGATGTCACTCAGTGTTCCCCGCTGAGCTGACACAGCAGCTGGCCTGTGGGGGGTTGGCAGCTTTGGGGCAGCAGAGGGTTTTAGCCCTGAGGTGGCTGACTTAGCAAGGCTTCAACCTACGGACCTCCAAGAAGCTCCGCATGTGTGTCTGGCATGAAATAGTCATCAGAGCGAGGACGCCCGTTTTGTACTGATTAGTGTTTGATGCGAGAGGAAAAATCTGAAAAGGAAGAATTAAAAATGCACCAGCAGCAGACAGGAAGCATCAGCAGGGCTACAGGTTATGCAGTCGCGGCTTTGAGGCAGACGTCAGAGTTCAAACGGGGAGGACAAAGCACCAAACGCCCAAAGACACCGGGGCAAAGGTGCTCCTCCCCTTTCCATACGGTGGACGTCTTTGAGCTGACTTCAAAACATGGAAGAAAACCACATTTGCCAAGAATATCATATTCTTACGCAAACGCTGATGTCTCCATTCACTCAATGATGAAAAAAGTTTTCTTTTCAGAGTAACGGTAGCGATCGATTAAAGTAAAAGCTGCTATCAGAGATGTTCTGATCTGTAATCCTTCAGCTCAGGGTAGCTGCAGGTGGCAGAACTTCCTGCTATTGTTTTTACTTCCTTCTGGCCTCACCTCCATTGAAAAGTCAACGCCTTGATCTGTTTACCTCAGACACCACAACCCTCATCATACAGAAGTAATACACTTTGGTGAGGGCATTACAGATGTAAACAGGCTCTGATTGGCCAGAATTCCTCTGCTTCCTTGCATACCAGGAGGACGGGGGGGCACTCAGGCTTTAGGATGACATTGTCAATAAAACCATGAAGTCAAAACAGAAAAACGCTGGTCAGAAATTTTAACGCATCTGAAGAAAGACAGAAAACAAGAAAGATTAGTGGAAACCGGTTCAGCCATCACGGGTGGATATGAGGAGGTGTCCGGGACACAGGTGACCCGCACAAAATGTCAAGATCATGGAGCAGTCAGTCAACCCGTAGAGAGAAAATCTTTATGCACAGTTTTTCCACAGGCATGCTGCAGGCGACAGGTCTTAAAGAACACATCTAAGGGTGAAGGGGAGACGCAGGCATGTTGGACGGTTTTTCTTGCAGACTGTACATGGAGCTTGGTAGTGATGTTGACGTGATAAATGTGCGCTCCTTGCTGCAGCCCGACTGTTAGAAGGGAGGAAAATAGACAGTGTCGTTTGTGTGAACATCCTACGGGCACCCACTGTTCGCACAGTCAGTAAGGAGCCACCTTATGAACCACTAGAGCACAGGTGTCAAGCTCCAGGCCTCAAGACCCGGTGTCCCACATATTTTCTAACCAACCTGCCATTGAAGCTCCTTATTGGCTAAACCCACCTGATCCAGGTAATCAGCAGCACCGGACGCTGCTGCTCCAATTCTCTTTCATTCATTTATCTTCTCATGATCCTGAGGAGACCTGCAAAAACACTCATCATTAGACCCGCTGAAGCATGTGAGCATGTTTCCCAGCATGCTTTGCAGCTGTCAGCAGCAGGTGCTGCAGCTCCCTAATTTGATCATCTCATCAATGAATTTTCAGCATCGCAGCTCTCACTATCCTCGTGTTCTCTGCTGTTAGTGTGGAGAAAAAAAGCTGTGATGTGGATCGTAGTGCTGTGAGCTTCAACCTTCTGGAAGTACATGCTGTTCATTTTCCTCCTCATAGCCTCTCTAGGAGGTAGGGGGGTGGGGGGCTTATCTCCTGAATCTCAGAAATTGCAGGTCACAGATAAGCAGCGTCCATCAGGCTAACCTGGACTAAACCGAAAATATGAGTCAACACTGAAAGAAACGTGCATCTTCATTTCTGACCCATAGTGGATTGAGTCAGCAAAACATGCTAGCTCTGTGTCTAGCGTCTGACTGCAGCACAACAATGCTGATCCCAACAGATGTAGATGTCATCTGTCAACCAAACATGTCAGAGTTAGTGAGAAGTTAGACGAACTAACAGGAAGTCCAAGGAAAGCACAGAAATGGAAGTGGGTCCAGGTTTTAGCCTGAGACATTCCCGCGGTTTTCCTGCTGCTGCTCTCCATGCTTCCATCTGTGGATCAGTGATGTGCAGAGTAACGAAGGAGTCCAGGAAGAAAAACATTTGGAGGCAAAGAGGGACTGTTTAAACTGACCACTTCGAGCTTTCATGTTTCATGCCAACATGTCAAAAGTCTGAAGATACCGGAGGATGTTTGAACATTGACTCTCCCCCTGAGATGCTACAGAAGCTGTGTGGACAGGATCAAAGCAGAGCTCATGGATATGAAGATAGAAAAATGATCCTCTGCAGGTTTTGTTTGGTGATGAGTGCCCCTCCCCCCCACTGAGATTGCTAAGGGGCGGGATAACACATTCAAACCTACAGTCAATGGGTGTTTTCTTCACAGAAGTGATGAGTGTTGTGGTGCGAGACACTGTTGTGTTACAGTTTTTCTCCATTGGTTTGGCTCATTTCTTGAAACAGGAATTACATTCTGAAAACTCTAAGATCATTTGGGAAAACAGTCTTACAGTTTAGCACAACACTACAGCTCACTTGTAAAATCTAATATATCTCCCAAAACTGTTCTTCATGCTTCATAACTAAATTCCTTTCCCATGTAAAGAGTCAGTGCCACCAAAATGGCAAAGATCCTTCTCCATTGCTTTGGCTCATTCCTTGAAGCAGACCGGACGTTCTCAACACTCTTGGTGCTTTTGTCAAAATAATATGGATGGTTCAGCACAATACCATGGTTCATTGATTCATTCATTCATCTTCTTTACCGTTTATTCCCTTTCGGGGTCACGGGGTTGCCGGAGCCTATCCCGGCCACTTGAGCAGAAGGGATGTACCCTGGACTGGTCACCAGTCTGTCGCAGGGTAGAATATCCTCAATCACACATCCATTCGCACTCACACTCACACCTATGGACAATTTAGAGTTGCCAATCAACCTATGAAGCATGTTCTTGGACAGTGGGAGGAAGCCGGAGATCCCAGAGAAAACCCACGCATGCGGGGGGAGAACATGCAAACTCCACACAGAAAGGTCCCCTGTGAAAGGTTCCAATGATGTTGTGTTTTTCTTGTCCCCCAGCCGGGACTTGAACCGGGGGCCTTCTTGCTGTGAGGCAAGAGCGCTAACCACTGGCCATCGTGCAGCCCTACAACACCATGGTTCTCATATCTCTCCCAAAACAATTTATTCAAGACTAAATTTCCTTCTCATCTAAACAGTCAGTGCCCCCAAAATACTTGTCCCTTTGGCATTGTGTAAGCACTGCAAGTCAAAATGATGAGATGTTTTGTCACTAAAGCAGAGGACCATTGAAATGTCCCTCATGTCCACCTTTCAGTCTTAGCTCAGTCCTTTATTGACAATGGTAACTTTACTGTTTTTGTACAGCTAACAGAATACAATTTCGAATAAAACTGAAAAAAAGAGTAGCCTCTTAGGTTTACAGTAACAGCACATATTGCACTCATACTGCTAAGGAAATTCTAACCATTATCATTCACACACATAAAGTAACTTTCATACATCAGAGTAAAAAGAAAATGTATACTTCATAATATACTTTATAATTTAAACAAAAAAAAATAAATAAAAATGATATGCAGCCTACAGTGCTGTAAATAATGCTTGAGTTACATAACTAACAGTTCTTCACTGGTCGCTGTCCTCACCCTCCCTCTCCTGGCCATCGTCCTCACCCTGCTGTCTGTCTGGCCACAGATTCTCGTCCACATCACAGCGTAGATTCTCCCTTGCGATGCAACGAGGGGAAAAACGGCGTGCATGTCACAACCATCCCCTACACTGATCTCCTGTAACATCCTCACACGCAGCATCCATTGGATGGAGCAGGGACCTCTGATCTTGAGCCTGATGCTCATACACTCTCCACATCCAAGCGGAGAAAAACTCATCAATAGGATTGAGAAAAGGAGAGTAAGGTGGTAGGAACACTATGACCATCCTTGGATGAGTAGTCAACCAGAATCAGTTTAGATCAACAAGATCTATTCACTTGGAAATTGTGCTAAATGTATAGGTTACCTGTACTTAATCAATTGCAAAGATGTACTGAGACATTTGCAATGTGATAAAATCAATAAGAAATTCCATTCTGTTGTGAACAATTGCCAAGTGGTTTGGAGGTTTGTTCATGTTGTTTTGAGAATGTAATTTCTGTTTCAAGAAATGAGCCAAACCAATGGAGAAAAACTGTAAGACAGGAAGGTTATTGTACTTTGAAGAGATCCTTCCTCATTTCTGGCCCTCAGGTTTCCTGCAGCATCCCAGGATGATTCATGCCAGATGAAGCAGGAAACGCCTTTGTGTTCTTCTTAGAATCTATTACAAAAACACAGTGAAGAAGCTAACCCTTCCGGCTGTATCATGATCCTGACATTAGGATTCACTCAAACCAAGCAATCCTGCTGGGAAACAAAAAGCATCTACGCTCAGAAACAATGGTTCAAAGAATCTGCATGTCTGAATCTGTGGAAAAGGAAAGTGACTAGTCAACGCTGGTGTTGGACACTTGTGTTCAGATAGTTTTAGCCTGTAAACACGTTGAAGCGTGGGAATCGTTCTCTCTCTGTCGATTTGATACAACATAAATAGGAGCAGTGTCCCACGCCCCACACACGCCGGGATTCAGTTTCAAAGCATTCAGGAGTCATTTGAGATGCTTTCCTGTGGACAGGTCTCTGTTTCATCTCCTATCAGTGCACATCTCTGTAATAATTCTGCAGTCTGATAGTTTTAGATGTTAAACAGTTAAGAATATAAAAGGTTAGATCTTGTAGTTAATGAAGAAGCACACATAGAATAACTGTTTTGTCACTTTTCAAAGTGTGATGCTGTCATTGTCATGGTGATTTTCTCAGAGAATAGAAAAAAACATTGAAATCGATAATGCAACTCCAGTATAAGCAGATCTAGAGCAGTAACCATAACCAGGAAGTGCAGATCAGGACTGCAGCATGCTCCTTAGCACGCCTCAATGGGTCATTCACACCGCCTGTCACATGATAGTGGCAGCTGGTTTCAAACGAGAATTTGTTCATTTCTGTAACAGAACATGCTCTGTTTCTGCAGGTGATGAGCGGGATTGGATCATGTCTGAAGTACAGGGAACGCTGGAGTTTTCTCTGGAGCTACACAAGTTTCACAATGTGGATCTCTTCCAGAGGGGGTGAGCAGCTCACGCTTCCACTCACAGGCATGCAGAACGTAGAACTGACTCCATGGAACATGATGAGGAGGAACAAGCCAAAAACTAGTTCATAAACGCTGTGATCTTTAAATCAGCTAAAGATGTCAACCGGTGGATAAATGTGGATTAAAATGGTTTCACTTTTTGCAGCTGTTACACTTTCAGCAGCGGTTACACCAAAGCCTCAAAAGCTCTAAGGATCTCCATTCCTGCTCCTCCATAGCACCTGTGTCACCTGCTGTCCAGCTGACCCTGCTTCTTTTACTGCTTATTACCTGGATCAGGTGACTGACAGAACACCTGATCCAGGTAAGTACTATGGCAGAGGGAAGAGGACATAAGCAGGGCAGGAGTTCTGGAGTACCAGGAAAAGCAGCATATGCTCGCTGCTATCTCTGCTTCTCAGTCCAGATTGGAGCCGGCGCCTTACCTAACCAAGAATGAAAGTGGAATGGCTAGGATTTTAGGTGTAACCAGCTGTTACTACCGACTCGGCTGAGCCATGCACGCGTCTGCTGCTCACTAGGTTTAATGTCTGCCCTGGATCAGAGGAAAGCCGAAACCCCTCCCCCGCAGTCTGAGGACACATGAAGGTCATTTGCCGCATGCCACTCCATTTAAAAAGGAAACCAATTCCTGAATTCAAATCACTGTCTCAGCGTCTACCCTCACAGTTGTTGTGGAATCCTGTGGGTTCGAGGAAACCACACCATGGTTTGGCCACAAACAGAACCGACCTTCTCTGAGCAGATTTTAGAGAGATGATGGAGACGGCATCAGAAAGCTCCTCAGATAAACTCACATTTTAGCTTCAGTAATAAACATCAGCAGCTTTCACCTGGAAGTCCACCTTGAACCACAGCCTGTGTGGTTTCCCCTGAGGTCTGCCCTGTTCATTCAGAACCTCTTCAGCTCAGATTCACGCCCATCTGAGCGACTGAATCACTTCAAAGATTCAGTTCTGTTCTGCTAAAATAGGGTTTCCTCTCATTTGTTCATCTTTGAAATGTTACAAAGATTTCTACATTTTATTAGTCTGTATTTTTAAAATACATCATTTTACTTTGTTTGCAAATGTTTTGATGCTGTTTAGATAACTATTTTAAAGGTTTAATAGTAGTTGTTTTTAAGAGTAAAGTCGCCCAAAGAGGTTTAGACGTAAAGCCTTGCAAGTCTCGTTAAATGAATTTATTAATATAACATTTGTAAACATATTCACTCTTCAGCTAAAGTGCAGTAAACTGTTAAACATTAAGGCAAACGAATATTATTCAGATAAAACGACCAGATTTTTTTTTTTGTTGGTCTGAAAAATGTTCTGACAGAAAAGGGACCGAGCTAATCCTGCCGTGACGTGTCTGCAGGAAGATTAAAGCTCTCATCTGGATCCAGTCAAATGCCAGCTTTAGTAAGAGGGAAAAAAGCTTTTTCTCTTCCTACCTAAAACCCGATCACAAAATGTAATGAAGTCCTGGTAGGATATGTTTGTCCGCTGCAGTGGGGCTAAAAGTATTTAGTCAGCCACCAATTGTGCAAGTTCTCCCACGTACAAAAGATGAGAGAGAATTGTAATTTTCATACCTCAACTATGAGAGACAACATGAAAAGATCTAGTGAATGTACTGCAGAGAACTGGGACTAAAGTAACAAAGGCTACCATCAGTAACACACAACGCCACCAGGGACTCAAACCCTGCAGGGCCAGATGTGTCCCCCTGCTAAAGCCAGTACATGTGCAGGACCGTCTAGAGTTTGCTAGAGAGCGTTTGGAGGATCCAGAAGAGGATTGGAATAATGTCCTGTGATCAGATGAAACCAAAATAGAAAGTTTTAGGTAAGAACTCTACTGGTCGTGTTTGGAGGAGAAAAAATGCTGAGTTGCATCCATAGAACACCAGACCTACTGTGAAGCATGGGGGTGGAAACATCATGCTTTGGGGCTGATTTTCAGCAAAGGGACCAGGACAACTGATCGGTGTAAAAAGAATGAATGGGGTCATGTATCGTCAGATTTTGAATTAAAACTTCCTTTCATTAGCAAGGGCACTGAAGGTGAAACGTAGCTGGGTCTTTCAGCATGACAACGAACCCAAACACACGTTGCCTGGGTAACGAAGGAGTGGCTTCATAAGAAGCATTTCAAGGTCCTGGAATGACCTAGCCAGTCTCCAGATCTCAAGCCCATAGAAAATCTTTGGGGGGAGTTTAGAGTCTGTGTTGCTCAGAGACAGCCCCAAAACATCACAGCTCTAGAGGAGATCTGCATGGAGGAATGGGCCAAAATACCAGCAAAAGCAGAAAAGTGTAGATAAAAAAGTACTGAGTTTTACTTTTGCTATTTAACCAAATACTTATTTTCCACTATAATTTACAAATATATTCTTTAAAAATCCAGACAATGTGACTTTCTGGATTTATTTTTCTCATTTTGTCTCTCATGTTTGTATGATGACGATTAAACACCTCTCTCATCTTTTTAACTTGGAGAACTTGCATAGTTGGTGGCTGACTAAATGCTTTTTTGCTCTACTGTATGTACATTTATATCCAAAACTTGTGTTTTAAAAGAAATGTGATACCAGTAGCTTTGAGTAAATACTTCTTAATAGAAAATTCTTCGAATAGATCATATTTTTTTGTTTGAGTGTTTTTCATAAGTTAGAACCCCTCAATCTTTTAGCCAAAGATAGAAGTCTGAACGGCAAAAAATCTCATTTGGAAGATTTTCTTAACTTCTTCCTGCATTTTGTGTAAAGACTTTTTTTCTGCTGAAACAGGTTCTACCAGATACGAGCGGGGATGAAGGTCTCGCCTCGGGTGCCACATCGGTTGACAGTAGCAACACAAAACAGCTCAGGTGAGTGGAAATGCTGTTCGCTGTGCAAAGGCACCATCAGACTTTCCCAGAATCCTCTATTTCCTCTGCAGGTCACGTCCTAATCTGAATCTCTTACAACCTGCTAAACTGCACAGTGGTTCAGTGAGATGAAGGACTTTGTTGGATTATTTTGCTCCTCACTGGTTTCTTTCCGTTGTGGTTTGATGCTGATAAAGTTCTTCTCATGTACAGCTAGACGTTAAAGCATGATCAGGTGTTGACCGTGGCGTGTTTAAACACGGTGAGCATTCCTGCTTCATGCAGGACTGAGTGTGAGGAATCATCACAGAGGACTTCAGCATTTTTCTCTGAATTACACACATTTGGTTCCTTTGCAGCTTGAAAACAGTAATCTGTAATAATGACTCTACCGTGAAGGAGGAAAACATTTGCTCACCTCTGTGCGTCTGTCTGCTTTTGCCTTTAGCAGAATTAACTAATATGTTTATATGGATTCAAGATCACTTTGACCTTTGCATCCATGTGAAGACATGGAAAAGATTTCTCTGACAGAGTCCAGATTCTGGTTTGATTCAACTTGAACAATGAAACCTGAAAACATTTCTGCATTTAAATGAAGATGAACATGTTGTTTTATCTGGAAAAAAACACACAGAGAAATCTTAAAGGTGAAACATTTTGCAGCACAAACAGCTGTAAACATCTGGCTAAATAAAAGCTACATTCTAATGTCATTGTTCACCTTCAGTTTGATCATTTTCTTAGTTTTTATCGAAAGCAAAGAAAAAATAAACCAGAAAAAGAAGTCATTATTTGATGAGATTATGATCATTCTGATCTGTTTTATTTATTGTAATTTATGAATTTAGTTTTGTTGTTATTCAACTGCAAACAAAATCTAACTTACAGTCATAAGACAAATTTAGCTCATGAGAATGAAGTGTGTGGGTGTGTGTGTGTGTGTGTGTGTGTGTGTGTGTGTGTGTGTGTGTGTGTGTGTGTGTGTGTGTCGGGTGAATTGGAAAACAGAGTATAATTATTTTAGTGGAATTTCATCTGTTGGTCATCTGAAACACAGCATTTGTTACGTCTGGAGATAAACTGAAGGTCGCAGAAGCAGCTTTGAATAGAAATTTCAAGAACAGCTATTGTGTCTCAGTTTAATCCTACAGCTAACAGGTGAAGCTGTGAGTTCTGGTGAGTTTAAGGAAGAATCCAACTCAGGTAAACTGAAGTTGTCTGTTAACTGAGGAGGCTTTGTATGTGTAGACTTTTTTTTATTCATTGTCATCTTTATATTGATTTAATGCAGGTTATTCTCAAAAGTACCAGCATATCTGTTGCTAGTGATCTGTAGGCTTCAAGAACAGTCAACATGCAGTCATAACTGCCCTTATAATTTGTGCAAACCTTTATGGGGCACGCAGGTGTCAAGGTGGATCACTGCTCAGTGAGCCCAGAGAGAGAAAATGCTCATCATGGACTGTTTGGACATGCTGCAGGTGTTTGGGTTGTCTTGGCCATGGAGGGTCATAGAGAGGAGTGGCTGCACCTTAAGGGGGGTGCAGGTGTGTCTTGCAGTTCCCTTGAGGGTCGTGCGGCTATCTCCAGGGACATAATTTAAAGGGATCATCCCCTTGTTGGAAGTGTATTGTGAAGGTTGATATAAGTATCACTCATTTTACGGGCGATGCTGTTTACGCAGCACTCCAGTCTCAGCAAGCCCAAATGCTGTGATAATCTCACGGGGTGTGCATGTGATAAGTGCCCATAAAATGCCTGTAGGACCCCTGTAGAATGTTCACACAAACCACGTCCTTCTTGTCTAATTCCCTTGTTTCTAACAGCCGGACTGCATGCAACAGACGCTCCCTGAAGAAAAAATGAAAGATCCATGCAGCCAGCCTGTGTCTCAACCCCTTCACCCTTACTTAACCCAAAGCGAACTAGATTTTTCTTGCAGGCCACCTGAATGTGCCCTAAACATTTGCCTATTTTCCCCCTGCTGACATCCCGTGTCCACCTGTGACAGCATCACCCATATGTCATAAATGCGTGCAACTTCCATCACAGCATTGAGAATACTTCACGATACAATGGTACGTTCCATTTTCATGATATCCCTTGAGTTGGCTGTATGAGCCTCAAGGAAACTGCAAGACACACCTGTGCTCCTCTTGAGATGCGGCCCAAAAACATGCAGCACCTGTTCAGGCAGACCCCCACATGGGTGCATGTAACTGGTCTGTAGATTTTCCCTCAACCTGCATGCAAGACTCTGGATCACATTTGATTCGCTGACATTAAGGAACTCTGCAGTAGTGAAATCGTTTCCTCGTCGACTTTTTGTCGTTAGGAGGCTTCATCCCCCCACCCCACCCCACCCCTGCAGCTCATTTCACAAGGTCACCACGGCTGAAACCTCAACATCAATGCAGCAACCAGCTCTCTGGTCAGGCAGAGAAATGTTTTTATCAGTAACAAAACACACACTGACTCACACTTATGAATAATCTCTGCATGTGCGGTGCTGCAGAGCGTTGTGCTGCAGAGCGTTGTCCTGACATTTCCCTCCTCTGTGCCCTTCACGGGTTTTTTATGGATCCTGTCAGCTCACACTGAAGAAATGAATTTCTGCTATTAAAAATATACAATTTTCTTTTTATGCTGATCAGGGAGACATTTATGCAGACTTTTATTTTAGCATTACTTAAAACACACACACAGACACATAAATACAAATACAAGCATACTCACAACACAAACACACACATGGCGACGATTCATCATCACAAATTTTCTATATGAATTATTAAATTCCAGTTTTATTGAGCTTTTTTCTTTCTGGATCGCTTTAAGTTAAAATAGATCATATTTGAGTATTTGATCTTTCTTCATACTATTATAATTTTGTCTTTAACTTACATCAATGAAGACTTTTTTTCTTTTGGAAGGAAATTCACTTCCTGATATTTTCACCTCTGGACTCGTTACTGTCCACCTCGAGCGTTTCTTCTGAAAATACTAAAAACAAAGCTCTGATAAAGTAATCAATCGACCTGATTGTTGCTTCATCTCCTAACAAAGTAAAATCCCAGAAAACATGGAGAGTAATTCTGCTGAACAGAAAGACAGCAGTGGATTTGCAGAAGAAGGAAGTGACTCTGTGACACGTCCTCCAAGTCGTGGCCATGTCCTGCTGTCCGGGGGTGGGGGCTCTAAGCTACAAGCAGTGAGGATGTTTTGAAAAGGTGGCCTGCAGGGAGGAAAAAATCTGAATGATGCAGAAAAGAGCAAAGCAGCAGGGGATAGCATGGACCTCTGAGGGCGCCCAGCTGGACATCAGCTTTCCAGTCGCCATGGTAATTGCACCGTAGCACAGACTGCACATGCAGTGACCGTGTCACCTGCCAAGGCAGTGGAAACTCCACAGGCCACGTTTCTACAACATGTATCCACAAACAGTTCATCTGCTTCCTGATGCTAAAACATGTTTACTTTCAGCAACATGTTTTTGTTGTCTTTTATGAGAGACTTTTATGGGAACTCTGATTCTCTTAAGAATGCAGCCGGTTTGAATCTAACAGAAGATGTCTCCTGTAGCAGACAGTGGTTACCTTAAAGCAGCTTTCTGAGATCAGAAACAGGAAACATTTGAACCATTTTAAAGCATTGATCTGCTTTTAGATTACAGCAGGAAGCCATCTCCTATTCCTGTCCCATCGGTTTGAGGCCAAACATACAGACTAGAAAACAGACATTATCCCTGCAGACTGTGCAAAGAGCCACTTAGTCCTGTTCCCTCGATAACTACATGCTCCTTGCTGTAGTCTGACTGCTAGAAATGAGGATATTAGACAATCAGATTGCAGTTTGCGTGGACATCCTACAGGCACTTAAAAATGACCTGCACACCCCGTGTGCACAGCATTTGCACGCGGTAAGTCAGGAACCAGTACCTTACTAATGACAGCATGTCATAAGTGTGTGCAACTTATATTCTCCTTTATTACTTCATTAGACACCTACCACACACACATCAATACTATGTTCCATTTTCCGTGAGGTGGCTGCACGAGCTTCAAGGGAACTGAAAGACACACCTGTACTCCCCTGAAGATGTAGCTTCTTCCTATTTCTGACCCTCCACGGGCCAGAACGACCCAAAGACGCTCAGCGCCCTCACGGGTCAACCCCCGTATGGGTGGATGTGTATCAGGGATCCTGGAGTGCACGGTGGTGCAGTAGTTAGCGCTTCCATCTCTTAGCGAGAAGGCCCTGGTTTAAATCCCAGCTAGAACCTCTCCCCTTATGGAATTTGCATGTTCTCTCCATGCGTGTGTGGGTTCCTCCCACAGTCGTAAAACATGCTTGTTCCCTCTAAATCACCCCTAGGAGACTGTGTGTGATTGTGGGGCCCTGTGACAGGCTGGTGACCTGTGGGTGTACCCCGCCTGTGCTCAAAAGTAGCCGGGTTAGACTCTGAAAGGGATAAAGCATGTGAAGCATGGGGGTGGAAACATCATGCTTTGGGTCTGTTTTTCAGCAAAGAGACCAGGACGACTGATCGGTGTAAAAAGAATGAATGGGGTCATGTATGGTCAGATTTTGAGTCAAAACCTCCTTCCATCAGCAAAGGGCCTTGAAGGTGAAACGTAGCTGGGTCTTTCAGCATGACAATGAACCCAAACACACGTTGCCCGGGTAACGAAGTAGTGGCTTCATTAAAAAGCATTTCAAGGTCCTGGAATGACCTAGCCAGTCTCCAGATCTCAAGCCCATAGAAAATGTTTGGGGGGAGTTTAGAGTCTGTGTTGCTCAGAGACGGCCCCAAAACATCACAGCTCTAGAGGAGATCTGTATGGAGGAATGGACCAAAATACCAGCAAAAGCAAAAAGGGTAGATAACAAAGTACTGAGTTGTACTTTTGCTATTTAACCAAATACTTATTTTCCACTATAATTTACAAATATATTCTTTGAAAATCAGACAATGTGACTTTCTGGATTTATTTTTCTCATTTTGTCTCTCATAAAGCATGTAAAGAAAATAGACAGATAGATGGATGGATAAGACATCTTGTGGATAGTACTACTACTAATAATATTACTCCTCTTTGTAGTTTTCCTAAAACCACCTCTTGGGTATCTTTAGCTGCTGGTGTGCAGATGAAGAACCTGCAGCTCCCGCCTCTTGGTTGGCTCCCTGAGCTGCAGGGTCCATTCCTTCTGGTGGCTTTTAAAATGTTTCTTAGTTTCTGCTTCTTATTTATCAGGTTTGTTTTTACAGGAGATCTCTGGGGGGTCTTAAGGACCTTTAGCTGTTCCTAAGGTTAAATCACTCCTGATGCAGATTGTACTCTTGTTCTTTAGGTTCTGGGGGGTAAAGGGGCTGAGGGTTGGACTGTTCTTTTGATTTAATTTTATCCTGTTTGAACGGATACAAAATATTCTGAAAATACAGACTCAATCGTTTATCCATGTGCCCAAACCCCTAAAGGGTCTAATCCGACCCTAACCGCACACACAGATGAGCTTCAGATGGGCATCGTGGTTGGTGGTTCTGTTTGAAAGCAAACTGAAGCTCTCTTCGTCTATGTGCTGTCAGGTGTTTGATGCAAACACTGACTGTTGGTTTCCACGGAAATGTCTGTTCGTTTCCTGCTGGTTACCGGCTCCACATCTGCCCTCTTTTAATGTCAACCCCCACCCCACCCCCAGTACCTGTTAGAATTTGAAAAGTAGAGCAGGTGAAACCCCACAGAGGCCAACTCAAAGATAAAGAGGAGCATGAAACAAACCTGACCTGCTAGCTTGAGAGAAAGGCAGATTTCATCTGAAAGTATGGGTGAACTCTGTATCCATAGCTTCAAACTGGATTGTGCGTCATGTTTTGGTACCACATATGTTCCTGCAGTGTTTGACAGCACAGAGCAGCACCGCTCACTGAACCTTTCTGTGGTTTCCTCATCAGGAGAGTGCAGCTTCAGCTCAGCAGGAGTTTACGATGGCACGGTTTTCAGCCGGATATTCCAGATCCTCTACAGAAATGAGGAGATTGCTGTGAACGACTGCATGATCTTCAAAGTCCACCTCCTGCTGGATGGAGAGAGGGTGAGTCGTCCCATAGGCACACTTTCAAATGCACACAAAAAGCAGGGAAAAAAGGCTGCCGCTGCCGCCATGCCCTTTGGCAGCTGGATCAAAAGCTGAATTGGGATCCTCTCAGATTTCTGATGAATGGAATTTGAATATTTGTGTTTCTATGCAGATCACAGCTTTAGAGCAGATTAAATAGATATTTATGGATGTATTTCATTAACCTCTTTTCAACTTAGTCCTAACCGTGACATCACAGAAAAACGGAAGCCCAGTACCTCCATTTCCATTTCAAATATTTTGTATTGCAATAAAGTAGTCAATTTAAATTGGCATAGAATGCAGCAAAAATAGTGTAAATCCATTTGTTTATTTTGTAATAAAAAAATACTAAAAAAGTTTAACTTTTTTAAAAGATGAGCAAACTATTTAAAAATCCATTTTGATATTCTGTTAACCCTTTAGCACTGCTCTTGGACCTGTCTGGTCTCAGTTCATTTTCAATCGGACTGAGTTCCAGTTCGCTCTGGGTTTTCCTCAGTCTGAATGGGCTTTGTGCTCGGAGTGCAACAACTTGACCAAAACGGCCACCGGAGCCGGGCATTATGGGTAGCAGAGCAACAACCAGACTCAACAACTCATTGAAATGATGAATGCAGGCTCATTAAAGCAACTTTTAACGTGATACACATCACTTCTCACATGGTTTTCCTTACAAAATGTGTGAGAAACACTTATCAGCGTACCTTCATAGCGGTCATCTCCTCTGTCCCGGCCTTGAAGCATGTCTTCACCCGACCAAAGTAAAAATAGTTGAGCCTGACGTTAAGACAAACGTTCAAAATTGGTCAGCGAAATATAAAGTTTAAACAAGTAAACTATACTGACAAGGAACCAAAGTGCAGAACTTCCATAATTTGGGCCTCTCATTGCTTTTAGTTGTGTTTGCGTTCTGTTAACAAGCTTCGGTTCAAAACAGGTTGCTTGACGCCAGTCTAAATCGGACCAAATGCAAGGTGAACTTGCTCTGGACCAACAGATTTTTCTAGTCACACTCTTGAACTATTTACACCATCAAGATAATTCCAGCAGGTTGCATTAAAGTCACCTATGTGTTGCTCACAGAGCCGTTCTCTGGAGACTGAAATGAAGCAGCAGCTTGTTCACAGACCTGCAGGGGGCGCATCATGCTAGAACCATTGTTGGCGCTGAAAAAATTGGATTTCATTTAAATAAGACTCGTGAACTGAATATCCTTCAGTTCTTTTGAAGGAGTTCTTTTGAAATGATAAGATCCATGCGTCTCCATGTAAACCTGCTGCAGAACTGTCGCTGAGCTCCTGACTTCCCTTCAGCTCAAACGAGCAGATGTTCAAATCTTCAATTGTGCTTGATCCTGGGCAGTCCACGGCGATGGACTAAGGCCGGGAGATGTCAGAGATTTCCTTTTGATTAGGCTGAATGTGGAGGATGAGGTGTCGAAACAGACCTGAAGCCCCTGAAGGCTTTTCTCATTAACCTCCTGGATTTTATCTTGAAGCAGCAGACTAAAATAGTCCTTATCTCCCTGTGGGCCTGAATGTGTGCTTCATCTGAACTCCAGCCCTGTGAAGACTCCCACATTCGCTGTGTCCTCACATTTATTCTTAGAAAATCTCAGAGAAAAGAGTTGATTAACACGTGCGGCTTGACCACAGCGGGTCTTCTTTGACAGCTTCATTCCAGCTTTGGTTTCCTAATTTATTCTGTTTTTATTCATGTGACACTTTGAACATGAAAGCTTCATTTGTGAAAAAGAAGCCCCTCCAGAAAAAGCATGCTTACTCCACAGATTTGCTCCTTTGACTCACCTCAATAACAGGAGAAGATGAGTCACATCACGTTGAGACTCCTGCTTCTGCTCATGCAGTGTGTCCTGTTTGACCTGAGGCCAAACCCCAAAGGAGAAGCACAGCAATGGCTAAACAGCCAGAATTCATTCAGAATTCATGTTTGTCTGAAGAAACTTTTTTCACTTTCCAGCTTCGGGTTAAACTTTATTCCAGAACTCACTAAAAAGCTAAAAAAGCATTTTTTCCTGATGAAGACCTTTGGGGCCTCCAGCACAAATCATATGGCTCCTAGTCAACATCAGCTGGTCCCTCCCACATCCATGAGCATATAGTCCAGCTCCAGATCTTGAGGGCACACTATGTTTTTGTTTTTTTTTCTCCAAAGATCCATCCCTCTCGACTCTTATTGGTGGCAAAATCCAAGTCCAGGTAATTAATTACAAACTGGACAAAAATATCAGAGGAACCATCAGAAGCTTCTGGACACTTTAAAGCAGCTGATTATCCTCCCCTAAACCAGCTTTAGCTCCTTTTCTGTCTAAAGTATTTGCTCTGTTACACATTACATCAAATGTAATGAGTCATTTTACAAATAAAAACAAAAAATAGAACAAAACGGTTTGTCCTCTAGTAAAGCTCTAAATTTGCAGTATGATGTTTCACAGATGTGACAACCATAAAACACATCTTAAACATTTGTTTTCTATTTCAGGTGTTTTATATTATTCATAAAAGGTTAAAGCACATGTTGTTTAATGCTGTTTGGTTGCTGTTCTAGGGGGAAGTGCCTAAAGTGTACAAATTGTACACAAATTCCTGCTACTGAACAGTGAAGTTTTCCAGATTCTTGGATTTCTTCCAGATCATCAAGTGTAAATAAAATATGTGTCCAAACAAACAAGTAAACTAGAATGAATGTCAAATCCATTCACATGTTAGTTTCCTAAAGTTCACCACTGTTGTTTTTCCACATCCAAAGAATCCAAAGGGAACTTTGTTAGAACATTCTGGACACTGGATGGTCACATGACTTTATTCAAAGTCTGTCCACACATTGGACTGGAGTGATGGACTGATCAGTTTTAATGACATCACATGTGTGTTGTCTGCTGTGATGGACCTGGTTGTTTTTATGTCATAGTAAAATAAATCTACCATGTCTCAATCTAAATTATATTTTCCAAGATCGATATAATTGATTTATCTAACTTTGAAATGTTTTAATGCTATAGGTTAATTTGATTAACAACTCGTTTCACACAGATCAATAGCTTTGACGCATAAATATTGATTGGTCATTTAAGTCGATTAACTGTTATATTCCTAGAAATTATATATGAAAATAGTAACAGTAACATGAACCCAAGGCAGTGTTGTATTTTCCTGAATGGCTTCAGATTCTCTGCAGACACTTTTCCACTCCAGTTGTCTTGTCATGTATTTTCAAAGCAACCCCAGTGGTATTTAATTTTGATGATGCCATTTTTAGCCCAAACCAAAAAAACCTGTTTCGTTTTCTAGGACATAGTTTCTGCAGAGCAGCAGGAGTTCATTCGAAATTCACCTCCGACTTGCCTCCCTGGTTACATACATCCTTCTGTTTATCCAGCCCCTCACAGCCCCAAGTAAACATTAGCAGTGCAACAAAAACGTTGATCAATATTGGATCTATCCAGTCATACAGTTTAGATCTAGATTCCAGCTCAGACCAGGAAAACAAAGATGTTCATGGATCCATTTGTCTGACAGTGGATGATCAGAATGGAGCGGAGCAGGGAGACTGTGGCTCGCCAATTGTTGCACCCACATCACACACACAGGCTTTTTCCAACGACACATTTTCATCTGCTCCAGATTCTCAACAGTTTGAGTAAAGAAAAACTAAAAAAAATTCCACTTTAAGCTTAATTTTCATTATTCATGTCCTCCATTACCATAAAAATGCCACACGTGGTTGATGACTTGATTTAAATTGGATGTTGTAGCCCAATCAGGATGGGTAATTTAATTTATTCTTCTAATGATCTGCGCTTAAAATTTCAAGGTTATTATTCTACGAGACGTTTGCACATCATAAACGGATCACACCATTTTATTGCAGTGCTAGTTTGAGCAGGAGGCGCACAAAAACAGCTAAACTTAACCAAGCCAAGCTAGCAATATAACTATAGATTCAGATTTCCCAGATCGATAACTCTTAAAAATCTTTTTTAACTGGCAGCAAGTGTCTCTATTGCATTGTCCTAACACAAACAACAACCCAAAAATACATTTTAACAGAAAAAGATCTGGGTTTGTTTCTCTTAATGAGAACAGCACTCTCGGATCCCTGTTTATTTCTCTTTTGACAGAAGCCCAGGTAAGCAGAATAACCTACTGTGTTAGTAAAACCCAACATAAGATATTCTCTACAAAACAACCAAAACTAAGAAATGGTTCCATTGACATGAGCCCTTCATGATTATGAAGGCCTGTGAATCTAAAGGTATTTTGGACACAAAGCATAACTTCTTCACTGCTCAAACACATTAGGTCAAACTCCGACAGTGTAGAATCCCAGTTTTAATCAGCAGTGAGAATGATAGTAAAAATGTATACATTCCTTCAACAGGACATCTATTAAAAACACCATTTTCATTGAAGTGGGTCTTTAATGGTTCTGCTGAAGAACTCCACTGCAGTTAGAATCCAAATTAACTTGGTTACGTTTTTGATTCAAGGCTTTGGAGATAAGCATTTGGATGTTTGTCTCTGTAATGTATCATGAAAATGTTCTTCTCTTTGGTAGGTGGAGGAAGCCTTCAGTGAGGTGGACTTTCAGCTAAAGCTGGATCTCCATTTCACCGACAGTGAACAGCAGTAAGTTCATACTAAAAATTCAAATGTGTGTCTTTGTATGCATAAAGAAAGTCCAACATGTCCACAGCTGTGCTGTAGTCCTGTTTGTTTTCAGTGTGTCTGTATGGAATCTTTGGATTTGGGATCATGCAGCGTTGAATGTGGTCCATCTGTGCTCCTCACAGCTCTGCAGCTGCTGCTGGTGCACAAACAGCTGCCTCACAGACTCTGTTGGCTCTTTGAGGACTGTTGCACTCACTGCCTGTAAGGACACTGGGTTAGAGAGGAAATAAGCTAATCGGATCAGCAGCCTCAGCAAAATGATTAAGTCTCCTTCATTGTTGGCTGAATACTTTAATTGAGTTTGAATGATTCTAATTCCAGCCTGGAATCTGCAAGGAACAGCGTAAACAAGCTTTGTCGTGTTAACGTAAAACAATCTGCTCACATTTTCAAATGCAGAAATAAGCAAAAAACATCACCAAGAGAAATTCTCAGCGGAATTATTTTTTTTACTGCCTCTTCATTTAAACCAGGGCTATCCACACCTTTTTGGCATTCAAGCTACTTTTGAGACGACAAAATCCAAAAGATCTACCTATATATGTCTCAAAATACTATTAATATGTGTAGTATTTTGAGTCTTAAATACTATGTTTATGCACTAATAATTTGAAATCTAAACTTTAAGAGTACACACATCTTTGTGAGGAGATAACTTTGTTTTGTGTGTTTATATTATTTCTGTAGTAATTCATAATTAGAACAGATAAGACATTTTATTCTGAAAATAGAAAGCAGCTACAATCGCGTTTCATGCTCTGCTGTAAACTGTGTTATGGGGGGGTCGCATGACATCTCTAAAGCACGGCTGGCTTAACCACTGCGGAGCAAACGGCGGACCCTACTCCATGGGCACCGCTCGAAAAAGCACGTGCTTCAGGGCAGCACTGCCACTTGAGTGGGGTCAGATCTCCATGGCGGAAACTGTGGAGCTGTCAGCAGGCGCCGTGGGCCTCTCGCTCCCGATTGAGGAGGCTCGTGGGGCGACCTGGGCGTCCTCACCGCTGGAAACCCGACACGCAGCAGGGCTGATAGGGACCTTCCGATTTGCAGAAAGCGCTGTGCAATTAAACACACATGTGCAGGATGTTCGATTGGCCACTTCTCTGTGTGGATGAGTATTCGCTGACGGATTTTATTTGTAATATATTTTAATTCTTTTTTATTTATTTTTTGATGGCCCGTGATCTACCGTCACATAATTTGATGTAATGAGCATCCCTGATTTAAATAGAATGAATCCATATATAAGGCAAACTATCGTTCATAAAAAAAAGAAGGCTTTCTAGTGCACTCTATAGTGTAGAAAATATTGTACCTTCTTCAGAGTTGTTATGATAACATGTGGTGCTGTTGCAGTGAAAACATGCAAAAGAAAAAAAAAAGATGATTGACAACAATAAAGAAAACTCCTAAATCTTGGTTCTGGTGCATCTGAAACCATGTTCTTCTTCTCTGACAGGCTGGCCGACATCACCACGGTCCCCTTGATCAGCACTCGGACCCTCGGCCTACACTTCCACCCTCGAAAAGGCCTCCACCATCACATTCCAGTCATGTTTGACTATTTCCACCTGTCGGTCATTTCTGTCTCCATCCACGCCTCACTGGTTGCCTTACATCAGCCGCTAATCAGGTAGAGTATGAAGCAGCTTCAGCCCAACAATTGATTGACCAAAACACCAAAGAAGATTTGTTTTTAGTCTCATTAACACACAAGCATCAAATCAAATTCACAAAATAATCTTCAAAAGCTGACAGAAGAACCAAAACATCTAAAATGTTACGTTTTCAGTTTAGATCTTCCCATAAATGAATCTTTTTTATTTTTATTTGGAATTTGAACTGGGCTTCACAGCAGCAGATCCTTTGTTCACAAACACACAGGTCTCGACGCTGAAGCTAGAAATGATGCAGGTAATAAGAAATGAACTGGAAGAAGATTTTAGATGATTTTCCAAGTTAGATACAAATTCAGTTTGACTAGGTGCTTTTTTGCTCTCAAACTGATGAAGAATTCAGATCATTCCACTCCATAAAAGCAGTTTGCTCTTGATAATCAGGATTGATTAGAACATTAGCAACGGCCTCTAAGCTCATCCATCTTTCTTCAGACACACCGACACACACTGGATTTGACCCTGACTGTGTCCTTCCTCCTTCTCCCAGCTTTGCTCGGACAGGGAAAGGCTCTTGGCTGGGAAAAGGCTCTCCGGAGAGCGCCAGCGACCCATCTGCTGTGTCTGTGGAGAACCTCATGTTTGGAGCGGGTTACTGCAAGCCTGCCATTTCTGAGGTTTGTCTGAATAGCACAGCCGTCCTGCTCTCAGAGGAAACCCCTTTGTGTCTCGCTAAATGCCGTGGAATGACGTAAAATGTCATTTTTAACACAGATTCTGGTTCTTTCTGTCCGTCAGTAGGAGTCAGCTCGGTGGTTAGACCTTTTTGATTGATGAGAGCTCACAGATGATCATGTCCTCATCTTGGCATGTTGGCTGCAGGCATCTGTTGATATTAGAAATGACGTCTGTTGGTGTCAAATCTTTGGCAATGTGGCTGACATGCACAGGTGCACAATGCAGAGAAAATTACCTAAATAATTCCATCACAGGTATCATTGAGATTTATATACATGGTTTAAATCTAAGCCTCATCTTTTTTACATAAACCTACCGCTGCTCTGAGCCTTAGCTGTGCAGTTTGTTATTATTAGAGCTCAAATGAGCCATCATGAGGTTAGCTGTGTAGTTACTGCTCTCATCGTGTCTCAAAACACTACAAGTTAGAAGCTCTGGCTCAGAATAACCGATGCGCACTCAAAATATTAATTATGGGGATGATTTATTATCGGAAAAGACACCAGCCTAAAGTCAGACAAGAAAACAATAAATATACCAATAATGAGCGAAAGAGAAGCAAACATAAATGCAAAAGGAGTGAATATTTTCCTTGCAAGTAAAAACAGTTCAAAGTCCTGGTGTTAGCGGTTAGCCTAGCTCTTTTTCTAGCATTAGCATTCTTGCTGTAAAGGTGAATGTCTGTGTCTCTGCTGCATGGCTTCAGTCTGTAATCTTTAAATGCCGTTTAGAAAGCTGTGACAAAGCAACAGAAGTTTCTCTAAAGTGGTATCCTTCAGTAGTGTTTACAGAAACGGACACTCATAACATTAGCTCATGTAAATCAAATTATAATGCGGCTGTTTAGATGGAGGGTAATGATGCCTGAGAATCTAAAGTAACAGCTATAAACTTTTCTGTAATCCTTGTGCTATCCTAGGCACTTTAACATTGGGAGTGGGGTCATCTAGACCCACTAGACAGTGCTCTGAACCTTTTTTCTTCACTGATTTGTGATCTATACTGGTGTCCATGGATCACATGAAATCTTTCCACCTTTATCCACCTTTGTCATGGTAGGGAGAACACGTCAATGTAAGGGTGGGGTCATCTAAGAAAGCACAAGGGTTAAACGTTCAGATTCCTCTTCAGGTGTAACAACAAGGAAAGAGGAAACTGACTTCCAGTGAAGTTCAGTTCCCCCTCCATGGTCTTATTTTGAAGGGTATCCCTACAGTAAACAGGAGTTAGCCACAGCCAGCAGTTGACCACATTATTAGTTGTATTTAAAGAGTCAGCTGTCAGACGAGGGTACTTCTGTGCTGCTGCAGGTTTAGTTGGCTGAAAAGGATGAGATTCTCACCCTAACTGCTAACTACTGAAAACTATATAGAGCCCTTAAAAGCAATTTGGACACCATGCTCACTACTTTTTTTTTAACGGCAAACATGACGTTGTGGGTGCTGTAACCGTTCCCAGGACCCCTACATCGTCACCAATTTCACAAAGTTAAAATGTAATTGATTTGAGCGTTTTGCAATGATTATTTATGAGTCCAGAGTCTGCTGAAGACAAAAACTTTGGTGCAATACATTTAAATACATCTTTTGGGCATAAATTCTTCCGATGCAATGCATTGTGGTCTACATTTGCCGATCTAGTGAGCATCGATGCACACTGGTTTTCACAGAGACCTCTGGAAAATTTCTAAGGCACTCGATTCTGGAATTGTGGATTCGGACAGCACTACAAAATGCATTTAGTGCACTATGTAGTGAGTAGAAAGGGAATTTGGACAGAACCCCAGTCATCCTTTCATTAGCTTTCAGGCTTTTAGCTTGTAAGCTAGCTCCACGTTGTCCCACGTTGTTCTAAAAAGCAGGCTCATATGAAGTTTATCTTAAAGTAAAAATAATGGAAAAGAAAGATGTGAAGTCTAAACGTAAAACAGGAGCTGACACTGGTTTGTTGTTTTTGACAAACCAGGAGAAAAAATGGATTTTGCTGCAGTTACAGTCTAATAATGTGCTCAGTCTGCCTGTCCTCTGAAACGTGCTGTTAATTCTCCCATAAATCATTCATCTGAATGTGCTGCAGGTTTCCCCCCCCCCCCATCTCTTTTATGACAGACATCTGTCAGGTTACAGCGGACGTCACAGTCAGCACTGTAAATTCTAATGAGCCCCCCGACCTCCCCACCGCCGCCGTCCTCGCTCCACCTCTGGGTTTTTACTAGGACCCCCGGCTGGGCGCTTTAATAAGCTCTGCATTTAGCGAAGCAGGAGGGTTGCGTTTGATCCCAGTAATGAGTTCTGCTGACAAACGCCACGTAGCACAAAGCTGCAGGTGAAACAGCTTTACTTACCTGCAGCTGCATTTCAGCCTCAGCACTTTGCCACTTAACGCTGACCCATTTCCCTATGTGTTTGCGAGGAAAAGGAACAGCGTGTTTCACCTTTTGTTTATTTGCTTGGTAGGGAAGAAAACTGAAACGAGAGAAAATGTCTTTGCAGCGGTCGTGTCTGGATTTACCTGAACAGCCCAGACATTAAGAAGCCAAGAAGGCAGCCCGGCCTTGAGGATAATGACTAGTTCATTCAGAAAAATAGCTATTTTTCTCACAGACTGATGCTCCAGCCCTCCATAAACCTGAAGAGAATTATGAAAGTAAAAATACAGATGTTCCTTCCTGGTCTGGGTACAGTGTCCTGCTGCGATTACAGAGCAAGCATACATATGATGACAGGGCGGCAACGCCACACGCTTGAGGCAAATTACTGTACATCATCAGTTACTCCTGCACTGCATGCCTCTCTGGTCCCTGATCCACAGCAGCTCTTGAGAAAACACCAAAGCCATTAGATGTGGACAGATGTTTAAGGGATGAGAAACCAAACAGTGAAATTTGACTTGAGCGGACTCAAATAAACAGTAGCACCAAAACTGAGGTCTGTTTCTACCCTGAGATCACACTGGTGAGGGTGTTTACACTGTTAGAGCACCATCCGCTGGAGTCACAGCTCTAGTACAGCTTCTGTAGAATTTAAAAGACTTAATTGTTCTACTTTCGCTGCTTTTCTGTCTTTGTTTTGCACATTTTTCACAATTTAATGGTGAAAATAACCAATTAAGTGTCGAAATAAGTCAACAATAACCTGAGAAAAGACTAATCTAAAAAGCTGTTTTTAAGTTTTCTTGTAATTTTTTTTGAAAATTACAAACTACAATGAAAATAAACAAAAAGGTCCAATGTGAGAAATGACTATCCCCACTTCCTGAGTTATATAAATGATTGAAACTACCTTTGCTTTTGTCGTAGTCAGACCTGATCACTGTCAGAAATGCTAGACTGATAATGCTGCCATGTGCAGAAATTCAGGAACAGAAGCGGAAAAAGGTCTCACAGGCATGTTTCGGTTTGAAAAGTTTCTTACCCTTCAGGTAACCGCAGAACCAAGGTGGGATCCATCATCCACACATGCAGCAAATAAACCAAAAAAGAAAAAAACTGAGGAGATCGTTTGCACACCAAACACACCGCGTTCACACCGATCCCCGGAGCAGAGGTGGCCACTTTCAGTGTTAAGTCAACGATACAGACGCGATCCGAGCTCCTGCAGACGCAAAGGTCTGAAAGCAGCGTGATTTGAGCGGTGCTGCACAATTTGGGTGACGTGCTGCAGCGAGCCAAAGTTTAAAAATCTCTGGCAAGGTGGTCGCGTCAGCCAATTAGGGGACTCAACTTTGGACACATGACGTTTTTAAGTGACAGCGAGTAGAAATCAGATCCAACATAAATAGTGAATCGATCCATAGTTCTCCCTCCATTTCCTTCCGGAAACCCCACTGTATCTTTCGGAGCCCATCCCAGCTGCTGTTGGGCGAAGGCAGATACAACATAGACAGTCCGTCACACGGCCAGCTGGAGCGATCTGATCACTACGCTGGTTTGTAGGAGGCGAGCTGGCGGCCAGATAAAGACCCACTGCAGCATTGAAGAAACACCTGGCCTTCTAAACCTAATATTTTTCTTATTTTCATCAAGACAATAATTAAAAAAAACGTCCCCTGAATTTAATCTTGTTGTTATTTTTCCCCTCTCAGACTAATGAGGGAAAGCAACCCTTTAAACTCAGTCAGAGAGAGACGGAAAGACCGTGGAAGCGGCCGTCTTACAGAGACAGCAGCGGGAGTGAAGCTCACTGTACCGGGAGAATCTCTGAATGATGTCATGAACCCAGACATGTGATTACTGATGTTTTTATAGAACATCATCTGTGTTTTCCATGCATTGTAAATAAAATAAACGCAGACACCGCTCCAAGTAACGATCAGGCTAAAACCATTAGCTGGTAGCTCCTCCCACACATATGCCAGGGTGTCAAGCTTAAGGACAGGCGGTGCAGAGAATTCCGAGAGAGGCGGCCGGCGTGAATTTGTTGCACAAATTGGGTTTGGTGTGAATACAGCTTGACAGGACCGAGCAAACATAGTGAGTGCAAGAACACAGGCAGGACGAATCAAGAAGGTCAGACGGTGAAAGAAGCAGAAGAAGATGAAAAATATCAGAATTATCAGGACAAACATTCTGGAAACTGTACGTCCCGTTACACCTGGACTCAAAATACCAGCACTTCAAAACAAAATCATCATAACAGTCAAACACGGTGGTGGTAGTGTGATAGTGCAGGTGGCCTTGATGTTGGAAAGTCCTTCAGTGAGTCTGAATATAAACGAGAGTTAGTGAAAATTCTTCCAGAGAAAGAAGGTTAGGGTCCAGATGGAGCCAGGCTGCTTAAACAGCTTCCTTCCCTTAACAATGTAATTAAAACATCAGTGTGTTTAATCATCTGGACACTTTGAGGCCCGAAAAAGGTAATAATTCATTCAGCAAACAGCACTCACTTTAAGTGTCGGCCTAATATGATCCATCATCTTTACAAAGTTCTGGACTTCTGGCTAAAGGCCAACCTGATGGCTTTGATCCTCTTTGAACTTCACCAACTTTCAGCCTTTTGAAAGTCATAAAGAGGATTCTCAGTGGTAAAAGTCGTGATCCGCTTTAACTGCACACAGCATGCTGTGTTTAGGGCCAAACTGGATCCTCTGAGTTTTCTTTAGGTCTGAAATAAACCGCTCTGCTCTGCTGCAAACAGGCTGCATGACTGCTGCAGCAGCCTGGAACATGTCAGGGCTTTTCTTCAGGGTGCACGGCTGATGTTTCCCATGTGCCTTTGTCTGCAGGGGAGTTTTTACGTGCCCAGTGAGAACTGCCTGGAGAGGGCTCAGGCATGGCACCGCCGGCTGTGTCGCCTCCTGCTGGTGGCTCACGGCGGCCTGCACTCCTACTGCACGGCGCTGACGAAGGAAGTCCCACAGCTCCAGCAGATTCCAGCAGAAACAGGTTTCAAACCCATTCCTTCGTTTGTCATCCCATTAGTGTTTCATAACTTTACATTTACGAAAACGGATGCGATGATGGAAGAAGCAACAAAACATGCTCTGAGAGAAAAAAGGGAAATGAAAAGCTAAGAAAAAAGAGATGGGATCGGTATGAAAATAAATGAAGTTCTGTGTGTTTCTGCAGAGTTGGTGCCGGTAGAGGAAACTCTGAGTCAGCTGTCCATACAGTTACAGGTGAGTTACAGGAAAGTGCTGAAAAGACGGTGATCAACCTGGCATCTGCTCCTGTTTCCTGTCTTTTCATGTCTTTCTGCACTTTTGTTCTGAAAGTTCACTTTCTTTTGTAAAGAGCGAAAGCCATCCTGAGTTCAGAAGGGGGTTTCAAGCAAGCTTTACAAAGACAAGTGTGCCTGTTGAGTTAGAGTGGAAAGCTCTGTTCTTCGTGAACCCTGACTGCAACGTGCTGCATGTCTCGCAGCTGCAGGGGGGCCACGAGGCGGCAGCAGAGCAGATCAGTCGGGACGTGAGCCAGCTCTGCTCCCAGCTGGCCGCTCTGTGGAGGCGCTTCCTGGAGGCCGCTGTGTTCAACCCTCACATCCTGTCCTATCTGGCTCAGGAGCATCACACGCTCCGGGTGAGTCCTGCCTTCAAATATAGCAGTTTGCATTCTCGGCGCCCATGCCCAAGCGCAGGAATACTTGACGTTTCAGTGCTGCAAGCTGCTCTTCAAGACCTGTGCCAGTCTTTTCACAAGACAGGGAGCAGGTCTATTCCTTTGGAACTGAGAGCAGAAAAAGGTCAAAAGTTTGAGAAAGACACAAATTCTTTCAAAGAAAGTCTTGGTGATTGCAGCCTGGACGTTTTCCAAAGTGTTAAGAGAAGTTCTCCTTTGAACTGCAGAAAAAGAAACCAAATTGCGTGTTAGTAGAATCACAGACATCATGATCTCACTCCAAACCTCCTGGAGGTCTGAAGCAGCAAACAGGATGTGAATGAAAGACCATCACATCATGCTCTGACCTCAGAGCAGCATTCAGCAGCACCGAGGCTTACAGGACTACTTCCATTAGGGATTTGGCTCAGTACCAGAGCAGCAGCACACATTCTTACCTTCAGGGTAAAAGCTAAGATGAACTGTTAAAAAAAAAGCATGTAAAGGTCTGACGACAGCAAAGAGCTTCCTGTAATTAAGACAGTTAGTTTTTGTGCTGATGGGCTTTTTTTTAGCTAAAAGCTCTGACAAAGTGGGGTAAAAGAGAACACATTTTAGAATGAAGTTGTAAAGGAAATAAACTTCTGCCCTCTTCAGATTTACAACCCTTTCTCACCTCTGTGGCAAAATAGACAAACATTAAAACAGACATTAGAGCAGCACACCTTCACCTTTCTACTACTTAAAAAACTTTAAGTCTATAAAAACACTTTCACAATTTTGAAATCTTGTTCATTTTTTTAACTGAATTCAGGATTTGTTCTCGATTTTCCTTTTTAAATAAAGCAGAGGAACGGCTTTAACCCTCTAAATCTTCCACATGCTACATCAGAGAATTGACAAAAATTCAAATGTTTTGGAAATAAGATGTTTTTTTGAAACTCTGATGAAATCTGCAAAAAATATTTGCAACTTCCTTTCTTTATGGGATACAGACATTTGGTCACATTTGGTGTGAGGTCCACGGGGCGAAAGTCATTTGGGCATCCTGGATTTGACTTCTGTGGGAGTCAGCAGCTTCTTCTTACATGACCAAAGTTCTGCAGCTGAAAGTCTTTTTTTTTTTATAATTCTGGTTAACTAACTGACTATGTGAAGCTGACAAAGACAGATTTAAGGATTTCTGTTTCTGCAGATCAGCTGAAATTGTCAAGGAGGTTAATTTTGTTTCTCAAATGACAACAGTTGTGTCTCCATTTTAAACCATCAGGTCAGAAGGTTCTCAGAGGCGTACTTCTTCACCGAACACCCTAAAGAGATGTCCCTGACGTTCCAGGAGGAAATGTAAGCACCACTCTTTGAATCATCCTCTGACCTGAAGGAAGTGAGATCAACTGCATTCTTTTCCTCAAAGCATCAACAGACACGCTCAGATAGCGGCAGAAGTGCGGAGCTCAGACTACTTGATCAAAATGCCTCCTTTACCAGTTGAGTGCCTGGACATCGATGGAGATTGGAACAGCCTGCCCATCATCTTTGAGGACCGATATGTAGAGTCTCCACAGAGAGGTAAGTCTCTCCTGTTCGATTCTTCTCACAGGTTTAGATTTTCTGTTGATTGAACTTGCTGTCCATGTTTGGGACACTTTCCCAGAGACTGCATCACGGCTGCAGACGCCTGAAGCCATCGAGGAGCAGAGCACCTCCCATCAGCACTTCACACCTGCTGAAGAGGAGGGAACCAGCCCAAATCCAGGATTAGCATCAGCAGCAGCGATGCAGGAATGTAAGGAACATGAGGCTTCATCCACGCACGTCCCAGTTATGAGTGGAACATTCATCAGTACCCAGAGCCTTATCCACCAAGGCCAGAGTGCTGAGGTTTCTTCAGAGGCAGCAGAAATCTTGAAGGAACCAGAGGAAGATGAGGGACGAAGGACAGTGCAGTGTGCAGGAGAGAGCAGCAGCATTACAGAGGAGGCTTCAAATCCCTCCATGGAGGCTGAGGGTGAAGACAACTGCCTTCTAACAGCCTATCTGCATCCAGGTACACCCTTCTTCTCGGGTGACTTCAGAAAAGAAATGGCTCACCGAGGCTCTGCGGGTGCAAAGGTCATGAAGCGCTCGTCTTCCGTCATCTCAGACTCTGGGATCGAAAGCGAGCCCAGTTCAGTGGTTTGGCCTGCAGAGGCTGTACTTCCAAGACAAACTTCTCAGGAGGAGATGCCGAAGCAAACAGTTTGTAACCAGCGTGTCCATCAGAGCTGCCTGGAAGGCCTGCATTTGGAGAGTAACAGCAGTCTTCCCAGTGGAGGCATTCAGGCATCTCTGACCTCCATCAGCTCCTTACCCTACGAGGAGGACAGGCAGCAGAGGCACCTCAGTAAACTGACAAAGTCAGCATCTGCTCCGCAGATAAGCAGTCCAGAAGACGAGGAGGAAAGCTCTGCGCTTCCCAAACAGGAAACGGACAGGAGAAGCTCAGTGCGGCAGCAGGATCTATGCAGGAGAAACTGCTCCCTAAACTGCAACCTGGATTCACAACAATATGAATCATCTCAGTTAGTCGTAAACGTCTGCCACAATCATAAGAAGAGGACTTCTGAAAACTCCTCTGTGGACCGGCCGGAGACATGCAAGACAGCATCCAGCGGTGCTTCCGAAGAGCAGCTTTACTCTCATTTGAAGGGCAGCGCTGCTGTGAGGAACCACCAGACACTCCTGAATGACGACTGCGCCTCAGTGGAGGATGTGCATCTCGTTGAACCTGACAGGACGCTCTGTGAAGCTACGAGCCCCGCAGAGGAGCCTCAGTGTTCCCAAGAGGACAAGCCGGGGGGTGTCTCCCACCAGCCGAGTCTGGAAACACCCTCAAAAAAGTCCGCTGACGTTCTCAACGCTGCTGGTGTCACTCCGAGGCCGAGCGTCCTCTCAGGGCTGACACCCAGAGATTCCCCGTTACCCGCCAACCCCACCGCAACGCCAGCGGGGGACAAGGAGCCTTTGGAGAACCACACAAAGCCCGCCAGGATCCCCAACTCAGGGCTGGCCTTCATGAATAAAAAAATGGTGGAGGTGGTGAACATGTCAGTGTCCTGTGCCCCCACCTGCCTGCCATTTTCCTCTGTCCTCAGAGACTCTCCCTCCATCAGCGGAATATCTACTCGCCAGGCTACCTCACCAATCACCCATCAGCCCCTGGGCTCCTTTGGCATCATCTCTTCATCTTCCCTGAGTCCCCTGAACATGGACGACGAGTCCAACGAGCGGATGCTGAAGTGAGTTCAAGCTTGAGCCTCATGACACTGAGCTGCCGCTGTTGTAGCTAAAACTGTTCAGTTTCTGAATCCTCGTACATCTGCAGCTCAGATGTTCATGGTTAACTGTTTTTCATAAAAATGTAGTAATTTACCTTAGGCTAGACTTTTCATGGCACTTTTTTCCACAATGGCCACTGAACTAATGAACATTTCGGAGTAAACTGTGTGCAGTGATACTGTCATACATTCAAAATCCTAAAAGCTCATTAAAACTGTTTTTGTTTGACAGCATGACATTTTTTCCTTATTCCAAGTTATTCAAGTTACAAACTGACCAATCAGACCTCAAAAAAAGTAGGTCACATCAAATGTTCAAAACATTTGATTGACAGATTTCAAGTGATAGGGGTGTGGACTTCCAACAAGCTCACTCCTGATTGGTGAGACTATTTGTCATAGAAATGATGACTAATGATGACTCGGACCAATCGTCTGGAGAGATATTTCTGCCACTATGCTGCACACAAAATATTCTAAGTTGCAAATGAAAATATTAAATATTTGCTTTTGAATCATTTCTTTTGCTTTCAAAAATATTTTTGCGTTTGCAAAACACGTTTTCACATGCGTTTTGTGTCATCTCACTTTTTCCCGATCTTTGATTTTGCTGAGATAAGTTTCAGTTGGAAGTGACCAAGCTGCCATCAAACAGCTGCTGATTGGTCCAGATTCTAACCAATCAGGTGTCTCTGTCTCATGTTGACGGTGCTTGGAGGCAGACATGGGCTTTGGACTTTGTGTCGATTCTGTTCAAACGGGGTTCTGCCGTTTTCAACCATTCTGGCCCGTTTCTCTCAGAGTAAAACCCAGAAGGAGCAGCAAAGCAGCTAAAATTAAACCAAGATCTTAACTTATTTATGTCAGTGTTGTGACCAAAGTGTTTCAAATTTCTGCAGCAGAAAAAAAATTGTCCAAGCTCCAACTCTGCCCAGCAGGAAGTAACACTTTATAATTTGTATCTGAACTATGGTTTTATTTTAATCAATAAATGTTGAAATATTAGGAGAGAATAGCATTTTTTTCATGAGTACATTTTTTTAACTTAATTTTTTTATATAAATATGTGCTTAAAATCTTTTATTGTTTTGTTTTAACAAACAGATCTTAAAGAAAATCACACTTTTTACCAATAATTTGCTATACAGGATTGAAAAGAAATACATGCAGGCCTGTTGATTTAATGTCAGCAGATAAACTTTACAGTTTATTTTACAGTTTCAGGAGATCCTCAGCCATAAATTCACAAATCTGACTTAATAAAAATGAATCAATGCTAGAAAGAAAGAAAGTAGGAATTACTGTATTGTTAAAATGATAACAATGAAAATGTCTTCTTCCAAAGGGACAAATTTGATGGTAAAAAGAGCTGGTTTGGTTTCTTTGCCTCGGTAGCAGACACCATGTTAGATAAACATGGCGATTTGAATGGTTGAATGGAAACTTAACTCAGCAAAATCAAAGATAGGAAAAAGTTGAGATGACATACAACGCATGCGAAAATGTGTTTTTTCAACCGCAAAAAAGTTTTTGAAAGCAAAAAGAAAAAAGAAAAAGAAAAAATTTGAAAGCAAAAAACAAATAATTGAAAGCTAATATATAGTATTTTCGTTTGCAACCTAAAAAGTTTTGTTTGCAACATAGTGGCAGAAATATCCCTCCGTACAATTGCTGCTTACTGACGGTTTCTGGTTCCAACATGGCGCCGTCTGCAACGAGAAGAAACGGCGACTCAATTGACTTCCTTTGGTTGGAGCTGGAAATAAACCGTTTTCTGTGGAAGACGTCACACTGACTCGGTCCAGTTGTCAGATGCAGTTAGTGGTCCCATCAGCAGCCTGGTACTTTGCTCAGTGTATGCGGGCTGAGGGTGAAACCAAACGCTTGCTGACTGAAAAAGCTGACTGGATGGAAGTGTGCAGCTGCCAGTCTCGTTCCCGGCTCACAGAGATTTTTTCATATTGTTGAATTTGAATGAATACTTTTGTGATTCAGTTAAATTCGACGTCACTACGTCCTGCTCGCGATCACATTCTAGACCCTCTTTGTTTGTTCAGATGTTTTTTTAAGAGGAAAAACCAGATTGATGGTCACTTCAAACAGGCGGTAAGTGACATGGTATCAGTGCAGAGCCCATCAGCATTTGTTCACGTGTTATAGGAAACTTTACAGGAGGGCTTTAACCCTTGTGCTATCTTAGATGACCCCACCCTTCCATTGACGTGTTCTCCCTACCATGTCAAAGGTGGATAAAGGTGGAAAGATTTCATGTAATCCATGGAAACCAGTGAAGATCACAAATCATTGAAGAAAAAAGGTTCAGAGCACTGTCTAGTGGGTCTAGATGACCCAACTCCCAATGTTAAAGTGCCTAGGATAGCACAAGGGTTACACAAGACCAGAACAGGAGCTTTTCTGAGTCCAGGAGCTGGCAGTGCCTCCTGCCTGGATGAAGAAGCACAACTTCATTAAATGAGGGGAAGTGCTTGAAGAGCAAAAGTCAAGATGAGGTGAAATGCGTTGAATGAAATCCCATTAAAGAGCAGGTGGAGACGGATCCATGATGATTAGCTGTGAAAACAGAGACAACAGTCGGGTTTGTTTTTGACTCCTGGTAAAGTCTGGAAGTTGGCAGGAAGACAGGAGTTTAGAGGAAATGAGTGAAACATGTTTGCACAAATCTGAAGTTTTGGGAATGTGCCACCAAACTACAAGTGGAAAAACTGCAGAAGTTCAGTCTGCATCTTTGTAAACTTTCCTCAGTTTCTACAAAGCCAAAGAGGAGCTGCTGAAGGAGCTGAGCTTCCAGGCCACATTGTACAGCAACCTTCCTCTCCTGGCTTCAGACCTTCCGTACTTCCCACCTGAGGAAGATGATGAGGAGTTTGAAGACGGCATTCACCTCGTGGTGTGCGTCCATGGGCTTGATGGTGAGGCTGTCCTTCATAGCAAAGATCGCCGCCTCCTTCTCAAATCCAGAACTCGGTGTGACTTTCCCCCCCCTTCGCCTGCAGGAAACAGCGCAGACCTCCGCTTGGTGAAAACCTTCATCGAGCTGGGACTGCCGCAGTCCAGGCTTGACTTCCTCATGTCTGAGAGGAACCAGGTGGTTAAAAAAAAACATGAAAGCCACTCAACGACAAAGCGACACAGAGCCTTATAGCTGCGTTTTTCCCGCTCTTCCCTCCACAGGCTGACACGTTTGCAGATTTTGACACCATGACCGACCGGCTGCTGGACGAGATCATTCAGCACATCCAGCTGTATAACCTCACCATCGGAAGGATAAGGTCAGTGACGGGCGTTTGTCATCTTACCTGACCCTCAGGGGTTGCAGTGTTCAGCGTGGACAGCAGATGGCAGCAAAGGCTCTCTTTTGTGCTAGACAGGAATGTGTGCTGAAAGAGAGAATTCCCCTTTCCTGACTGACTAAAACATGGATCACACGCTACAGCAACGCTCCGCCTGGCTCCAGTCAAATTAAGCTGTTCATTTTTCAGCTTAATTGCCCTCATTGTGCCAATTTGTGTCTTTGTAAGCAATTTCCCCAAAGTTTGGTGACTCTTCTTGTGTGGTATTCTCTGCAGAGCATCGTCAGACAGGAGCGATGGAGTGCCGTAGCAGCATCTGCTTCTTTCAAAGTTGTCACTATATTTGGTTTGCAGGCGGAGTAATTAAAGCGCCTGACAGATGAGCTGAGATTTCCATCTGTGTTGTGTCCTTTAGCTTGTCAAGTCAGGATGTGTCTTAAGGGGGCGGGGTCAGCTGTGTTGTTTGTGACAGTTGCGTGTCTCTGACTGCAGCTTCATCGGTCACTCCCTCGGGAACATCATCATCCGCTCCGTGCTGACCAGGCCACGTTTCCGCTGCTACCTGCCCAAACTGCACACCTTCCTGTCGCTGTCGGGCCCCCACCTGGGCACGCTGTACAACAACAGCGCCTTAGTCAGCACAGGTGAGGCGGTACTGCTGCTGCTGCTGCGAGGACCTCCCCTGCCGTCTGAGCTGACTGTGCGGCTGTGCTCCTCAGGTCTGTGGCTGATGCAGAAGCTGAAGAAGTCGGGATCCCTGCTGCAGCTCACCTTCAGGGATCACGTGGATCCACGGAAAACATTCCTCTACCTCCTGAGCCAGAAACCAGGTCTGTCCCTGCACATATTCACAGTCACACCACCTCATTGTTCTCTGACACGAAATCTGCGAGAGTCAACAAGAAGCGGGCTGGCAAAGGGGTCCAAAGCTGTCTATGTAGAGCCACTGCTTCATCCTGTCCAGAATGTGATGAGACAGACATGCTCCTCCTTTCTGTCTCATTTGGTTCTTCTGTGTCATTTCAGGCCTGCAGTTCTTCAAGAATGTGGTTCTGGTTGCATCTCCACAGGACAGATACGTTCCCTTCCACTCAGCCCGGATTGAGATGTGCAGAACCGCTCTGAAAGACAGAACCACAGGTCAGAACCGCTCTCTCAGAACTACTGTAACCCTCCTGCCTGTTGATGTCTTTTATTTCAGTTTCCCATCATCCTGAATGACAAGACTTTCAAATGAATCTTCAGTTTTTCTCGTGTCTCCTTTCGGGATCACTCTGTTCACCAGAACCTTTTCCTGTTGTTTGTTCAGCTGTGAAATACTGATCTATGGTTGCATGAAACAAAGGAAATATTTGCAAACGACGGCTTAGAAATCCTCTGAAGAGGATCAGAAAGATCTGAACTGAAGCAGCTTCCGGAGCTTCCTGCCTCATTCCTCCCAGCTCTGCAGGTCTCTGCAGAAGTTTCCACGTTTGTTTCCAGGGATTTGACCCTCATCACACTTCATCTGCTGGTTTCTATCAAACTGGTTTCTGTGCATTTTGAACACTTTCTGAATCTGGAGCGGAGTGAGTCTTCATCAGTGTTTTAAAAACCCACAAACCTGTGGATCATTTGAAGAAATGTCTTATCAGGTCACATATTTAGAACCCCCTCCTCTGCCTTGCAGGGCCCGTCTACACCGAGATGATCAACAACCTCCTGCAGCCGCTCGTGGAGGCCAAGGACTGCCGGCTGATCCGCCAGAACGTGTTCCACGCCCTGCCCAACACAGCCAACACGCTGATCGGCCGCGCCGCTCACATCGCCGTCCTGGACTCTGAACTCTTCTTGGAGAAGTTCTTCTTGGTGGCAGGACTCAGCTACTTTAAGTAGATGATCCAGAGGATCCAGTCTGTACAGGTCTAGAGGAAAAGGCCGGATGGTGGTGGTTAAGCCACAAAGTCAGGCCTGAATTTGACTTGTAGCGATGCAGGGAAAACCAAGAGACTGCTGGGAAATCTGGGGCTGTTTAGTCTCCTCTGTGAGTGATATCTCAGCAGGACAGAAAGTGTGATGGTCCAAAGCATTCCTGTCTCTGCTGAGCTGGTTTTAAGCTCCCTGATTGAATAAAATGTGGTTTATTATAAAAAAATGCACCTTAACATAAAAATGAAAATATGGTTCAAGCTTTTATTTTTTTGTACCTGGAGTAATAGCAGCCAACGTGTGGCAGAGGAGCCATCTGATGAGTCCTGTTCAGATTTAAATTCTGAGAAGGAAGCAAACCGAACCACAGTGTTTGGGTTTGCCTCGGGGACTTGGTCTGCCCTGTCTTCGGCAAACTTTGATTCAGGAAATGAAAAGTTAAAACAGGACAGATCAAATTTGGATGTGTTTGCTTTAAAAAATTCCCATAAATCAATGTGCCACTGTTCACTAAATTCGGTTTGTTTGTTGAACATAACTCTGTGGGAACTTGGTTCTCCAATATTTTCCCCATTCCCTCTGAAAGTGCAGAGAAGCCCGCGGCCAAACAGCAGAGCGACCTTTGAAACATCCAGAGTCTGTTCATCTCTGCTGTTTAAGGGCTTCTGTTGGACCAACCAGCCTGAGTTATGCCCGTCCCAAAACGCAGGAAGTGATTACTTTCACCAGTCTCCATGAGTTATGTGGCAGGCAGGTCCCATGATAGTTTCCACATGGTGACGTCTGGTTTTCCTGATTCTTAAGGACCACTTTGTTGTCCAGTTCTCATCCATTTCCCCCTTTGACGGATGAACCCTCTTTAAGATCCTGGTTCCTGCTGAGACTCGGCTGTCAGCGCTCCATTTCACAGAAGAGGGACAGATTCTGCTGCCAGGCTCGTCTGTCTTACACTGTGCACTTTATGGACCTCAAGTCAAACTTTAGGATTCTTCTGAAGTCCAGACAAAAGAAATGTATAAAATCTTTTGGCTTGACAACCCCCCCCCCCCCCGACGAGCACTCTGGTGTAGTTTTGCTGAGAAGAACCGATGACACGCTGTAGTTCTTCAGACTGTCACTGGGATTGACCTTAATCAAACAAGCTCCTGAAAGAGGCCCCCCCTCACCCCCCAACAGAATGCATGTGGATCCAGCATCCCCCCTTACAGCCCTTATAGCCGTCTGTTTGCCCATCGGGAATCGATGAAAGGAGAAAGAGTTTCGGGGCTTTTTCAGATCAGGGCGTCAAGGGCAGAGAGTTTCCACGGACTGCAGAAACTTTGCTCATGCAAACCAAAAGCTCTTTGACATTTGGAGCCTGAAGAGTCCTCGGACGGCTGAGCGTACATTTATGCAGCTCTCGTATGTGAGAGTGAACCTGACCCAACAGATCCTTAAGTGCTGTCAGCTCTGGGAGGAGCTGACCTGAACCTGCCCTTTAGCAGAGGGAGCGTGACTGAAGTCTTGTTATTGCTGCTGGATCACCTTTCATTCTTTCAAACTGAATGTCAGCCATGTTTGAATCCACTGTGAAGAACATGTTTTCATTCCTTTTTCTGCTGCAGACCGTAAATATAACTCACCTGTGCCAACTCTGTCACATTACATGTTGTGGATCAGACTCTGTTCATTCTGTGGTAGCTTCAATGTACAAATATAAATAAAGGTATATATATTGCATAGTATTACTGCAAAATATATGACACTAGAATAAAAATGTTCCTTTTGCTTTTGTGGTTGTCATTCATTCACTAATCCGGTTATCTGGGATTTTCTTCTGTTCCTACGTCATGTTTCTCCTGCAGAACTTCAGTCACATGTAGTCATTTCCAGTCCTGATTAAATGATTATCACACTTAACTGATGCCTGCACCTCCTTCCATCTTTTTGTGCTTCTTCCATGACCTCCTGGATGAGTCATTCTTCTGTCCTTTGACTCTTTTTGGTCGCTCATTCCTGGAAAAGCTAACTGTACAGTTACCTCCATGTATGGATGATGGATCTCACCTAGCAGTTTAAATATCTGATCTGAATATAACATTCAGCTCTAACTCTAGCTCTAACAAGCTGCTCCTTTCATCTGGAGCAAATGATCTCAAAAGTTGGTTTTTATTTTGAGCTTTTTTGCTTTGGCTTCTTCCTGCTGCAGTATCAGAAGGAAATTTGATCTAGTGAAGAACTTGCAGGTTCTTCAAGGAAACACAACTGTCTGTGGAAGAAATAAAAAGAGGGAGAGGAGACCCACATCCAGTCAATCCTGTGGAAGTGGTGCTGACAGATTTCCACACCTACCCAGACAGACGGCAGGATGGGTCTGTGGACACGTCCACTTGATGCTTTATTTTGAGCTCATATATCTGTAGATGTCACTTCAGGTCCAGAACCGCTGTCTGCCAGGATCATTTGTGCTGCTTCGTTTTCAGAAAGGGTTTAATTTCTGATCACTTACAGTAAAATAAGAACTGGACTGAACAACCCCACCCAGCTCGCGTTCCAAATACCCGCTTGTTTCAAAAAGCCAAAATCTCATAGACTTCTATAGAGAAATAAACACCAGTAACTCAGTCATTCTGTTGGTCAGAATAATCATTTTTACTCTGATATCTTTTATTGACGTGTTCTTGATAATCTCCTTTTTTATGATATTTTTTCTGTTGTGTAAGTTATTCAAGTTATAAAACGACCAATCAGATGCCTCAATAAAAGTAGGCAGCCTCGAGTTGAAAGTTTTAAAAGTTTGATTGACAGATTCTCAGTGAAAGGGGTGTGTCCTTGTAACATGCTCACTCTGGATTGGGGAGAGTGGTTGCCATAGAAATTCAGACAGGCCAAGCAGAGCTTACTGAGAAGGCCAGGTTCCAACATGGCGAAGGACATGAGGAAAGATTATGACTTAACTGACTTCAATTGATTGAAACCGGAAGCAAGGTGATTCGTCCAGTTATATATACAGTCAATGGTTCCAATTCACTTCAAAAAAACTTCATTCATCCCCAAAGATAAATCAGACAATACTGGATCCAGGCCACTTAGTCAAGTAACCTCTCACTTTAATTTAAAACATTCAACTCTACAACTATAGTCAATGCATCTCTTTCAGCCTTAGTCACATGCACCTGTACAGGTGTGTCTTGTAGTTCCTTTGAGGCCTGTACGGCCACCTCAAGGGAAAATGGAACGTACCATTGTTGTGCGTGTGGTAAGAGTATTGTAAAGTATTAGTGAAGATAATGTAAGTAACATGTACTTATGACGTATGGGTGGTCGTACGGTGTCCTTATGCCATATTCTAGTCGTTAGGGAATGGCGAGTACTGGCTCTTTACTGATTGTGTGTAAATGCTGCATGCACGGCGGAGGTGCACGGGATATGGAGGAGCTACACTCTGATTGTCTAATGTAGGGGTCCCCAAACTTTTTCCAGTGAGGGCCCATTGATGTTTCCATTCCCTGATTGGGAGCCAGGGTCAGGTTGAAACAGAAAAAGTGGGACAGTCGCAGGGTTGCCTACAGCCACACATAACCAAATATAAATAACCTGATCTGATATCAAATATTCCTCTCTGGGTTCTTCACCAAAAAAAAGCAAACAGCCATATAATGATTTAATTGCTTAATAGCTATAATAGCTTTGAGAGTTTGTCTGCTCACATTTGCAAGCTATCATATTTCTCTTGGTGACGGGATTCATAATGTCAGCGTGGATTGTCTTCTTTGAATTCCGCCACTGTCTATTGGCAGATTAACAAACAAATACTTGTTTGTCCACCACAGGTTAAATACCCTGCATTCTGGATCAAATGTTCTCTTCCCTAACCTTTTTGTCATTTTTCCATTTTGATTGGGAGTCTGTCCCAGTCGCCTTGACAGAGAGCCATTTGGCAGGTCTACGATTGGAGCAAAGGGAGGTTGCAGTAGCAACATTTTAGGTTGGCTGACATTTCAATTCAAATAAACTTTTTTGACATGAGGAAACAATTCCAGGGATTCCGTTGGGCAGGACCAGTTCACCAGGCTTCACCTTTCCATGCTTCTATGAGTCTCGATCATGTGGCCATGCTAAGAAAAAACAAATGCAACAAAAAGAAAAGAAAAAGGGTCCCTCTCTGGTATCATTCAGGGGGCCGGGTAAAATGCATGGCCTCCGGGCTGCAGTTTGGGGTCCCCTAGTCTAATTAGCTCATTTCTAACAGACAGGCTGCACACAAGAAAGGAAAATCCGTAAAACACACATGCGCCTCACCTTCCCCCTCACTTCCTCTTACATGTCGGGCAGCAGTGGCTCAGGCGGTTGAGCGGGTCGTCCAATGATCAAAGGGTCAGTGGTCCCTGCTCCCCCCAGCAAACTGTCGTTGTGTCCTTGGCCAAGACACTTCACCTTCCCTGCCTCCAGTGTGGCTCCACTGGTGTGTGAATGTGTATGAATGATCCCGGTGATGGTCAGAGGGGCCATAGGCGCGAACTGGCAGCCACACCTCTGTCAGTCTGCCCCAGGGCAGCTGTGGCTACATCAGTAGCTTACCATCACCAAGTATGAATGAGGAGTGAATGAATAATGGACACAATGTAAGCGCTTTGAGTGACCTGAAAAGCGATAGGATCGTGTTCACTACGACCCACCGCTCACAGCATGCTTGTAGAAAAAATGTGCTCAAACATTTTCACTGCATGGGTTCAACAAGTGGTCTATGATCTTAATATTTTGTGCGAGTCACCAGCATCCTGAATAAGTTTGACGTTTCCCAGTAAACCAGTATGTACCTGCAAGGACAGTTGTGACTTTACCTGTGAGTCTACGTATAGTTTTTTTTTTAACCTGAACTTGACAACGCTGCGTGGACCCCTTCTTGTCTTTTCAACTAAACCCATCCATTGTCTTTTCATTGACTTTTTAAAAAATCTGTCAGCAACAGAATAAAACTGAGGCATTGAAGTCCACAGACCACACAAAGGCTGAGGAGTTCTAGGTTCCAAACAAGCTGTTGAGGTGGAACAATGACCATCCTTTTGGTCATTCATGCACAGCAAAAGAATCGCGGCGGCAGTCCTCGGTGGCGGTCCATTTCAGCTGCATCAATTTCCCACTTCCAGGTTTGGGACAGCAGAGCTATAAATCCAAGCCCACAACAATCCATACTCAATTTGATTCCAGGGTGTTCCTTCTCATTCCGCCAACCATTTGTCACTGCATGTTGGACTCATGATCCAACCGAGGCTCGTCTGAGTCTCTCTGCTGGTGTTTTTTCTCCTCTTTTTTCCATTTCCTGGGATCGATACAGCTCATTTTTCCGCCCAGCCCCTGAGACAACAGTCTGTCACCGCAAACTGATGAGGGAACTTTGCTCACAAAAAGGAGCGCGCTTCATTTGCCGCCAGTTAGCAGCAATTGATCGGTCACATCCACTTATCATCCAATGCAATGAAATCATGTAATAAATGGCGCATTCTTGTTTACAGCTCGGCTCCAACATCACCTCAGAGACTCATCTTGTTGTACGTCGCTCCTTTTCAGCAATAATGGAGAGGGAAAATCATTTTGTCATTAAATCCATCTGGCAGACTTGACTGAAGCGATGCTCTTCTCATTGTTTGCCTTGTGAAGGATGGAACCCATTAGTCCCAGAGTGACACTTTGGGCAGGCATTGCCAATAAGCTGGCTGCCTGTGGGAGTAATTATTGCCACATGAAACTTGTGTGCTGGAAGATAATAAGATCCTACATGGTCTCATTATCTCCCTTGACACTGATGAGCAGGCTTACACACCTAACTACGAGGAAAAAAGCTCCAGCGTGGCACAGGTGGACCTCCAGGACCGTCTGACAGGCCGCCAATCCCACATGAGGCCAGCTTGTTGGAGACATTTTCGGTGTCTGCCAGTTTGGCATGAATAAAGTTTGGAAAAATGTAAACAACAACAGGCCACACTAGAAAGGGAGTGATGATGATTTAGTGACCTGTGCTGGATCACGATGGTTCCACTGGTCTCCAGGTCAAGTCTCACAGTGTCCACAACATTGGAGACACCCCCCCCCCCCCATTCAGTAGGTGGAAGTATCTTTAACTTATTATCCACAAATGATTAAGAACACATTCTATGTGCTGTACTTTCAATAGAATAAGTCACAGAAGCCAATAAAAAAGCACACTAAAGAATAAAAGAAATACATATAAGTCACACTTTTGGAACAAATCTGTCAAACCTGGCGGAATGCGTCACATTCACTTCTGCTGCCTTTTTTGACCTGCGTCAAATTCGATACATAATGCTTGTCCCAAAATGTGATCATAAACGAGACGCTCTTGTCGCGTGTGGGAGGAGCTACTGTCAAGTTTTTCACTACATGGAAGCATTGACTGTTTATCTCATTCACAATCTGTGGAAGACATTGATGATGAAGAGAGATCCAGCTCGTTTTATTCAAAGGAGTTCTATAAAAGCAAATATCTAAATCGTAGTAGTTAGTATTTAATTACGCAAATGTGATTTAAGTGACTTTTTTGTTTTGTTTTCTGTCTTTTTAATCTATGCATTTCATCATTTCTGTAATGAGTTTGATAAATATGTGTAAATTCGTTATTGCTTTGACTACAATGCTTGAAATAAATCAAATGTCTGACTTCAGGAGATTCTTCTTTTTTATTATTATTTATTTTATGGCCATCGTTACCTTCTATGCTGCAGGAGCTGCGTCTGAATGACGGACGCTTTCAGCGCTACTTCCATGGCTCTGTACCCTCCATGTATGTTTTACAAAGATACTGTTGGCGAGAAATAAAAAATGTTACAAAGTTTTAGAACCTTCAGTACAGCCCAAAAGAAGGAGGAGGTGTGTCCAAACTTTTTGTCTGTACTGTATATGACTTTTTTTTACATTTGGTTAAAATTCCTGTGAATTACTTTGACAGAAGCTTTGAAGCTTTGACTGGGATCTTCAAAAGGCCTTGTTCATGTAACAATTATTATTATTTCAGAACATTTATTACAAAAAATCAAACACATTATTTTTGATTAACTGGTTTCTCTAAAAGTAATTTTAAAAGTATTTTTGCAACTCAAAATTTACTATCAAAAAACGATTTCACTGAACTATCAGTTAGCTTAAGCATTACAGGGAGACTGTACTGAAGCAAAGAAACAGTTTTGTGATGCTTTTAGTCTTTATCATGACTAAGTTAAGCACTGGGTTAAAATAGCATCTGCTTTAAAAATGTCAATGTTTTTACCGCAGACAGTTTGTGTTTAACTAACTCAGACACACCACCGTGAAAGAAGTGCAGAAGAAGAAGATTTAGGTCAAGATTTAACTGAAAACCTCAAAACACAATCGGTGAACAATTGTTGATTTGATCATGTGATGTCTGGTCTTTCAGCGTTTGATCCTGCAGTTTGCTCAGTACTGAAGCAAAGTAAGCATTTTTTGACTAATGGCTTTTATTACAAATATCTCATAAGTTCTCCTCAAAATTCAGAGCAATCAGCTGCAGTTCAGCAAGAATCTGAGGGAAACCTGAAAATGTCTGGGATAAAATCAAATCAATATCAATCAACTTTGTATTCAATTCAGAAATGTACCTGTAAAGATAGTAACAGATTTTATCTGAAGAGAAATCAAATCTTTGCACTTTTCCTTTATTGAAAGAGCCTTCCAGGTACCTACATTAGTGAAGAAGTTTATCTAACAGTCTCTGTCTGTGAAAGTGGTGCCGATAAAGCTTTTCTCTTCAGTTCGGTCACTTCAGGCTTCATGATCAGACGTCAACCAGCTGTCAGAACATTGGTGCCTGAGCTGACAGCAAGGGTCCTGCTCTGCTCAAACTGGAGCTCCAACCTTGCACAGAGTTGGGAATGTCTTTTTAAAGCTATGATTTCATCCATCACTGACAAGCGTGCGTGGGAAATCTGTCAAAGCTGTTTTTATCAAACAAGTCAAACTTGGGGAGGTTCTGAACTTTCTGAAGTTTCCCTGAATTGAAGCAAACAGTTTTTTTTCTACGGCTTTTTTTCTTCTCTGCTGGAGAAGGATGGAAGCTTCTGGAAACCCAGAGGTGAACTGTTACAGAGAAATGAAGGATGTGCTCAGACTGTTCTGTTCTGTTTTCTGCCATGACCATCTTCTCCAGCAGGTGGTGCTGTTTCTCCATTTTTCTGCACTGTGACTCAAGCTCCAGTTGCTAAAAAAGCAGACAATCAGGGCTTTTAGCAGAAATGAAAGAAAACACGATCAATGCTGTTTGAAACAGAGAAATATTCTCATTCTCTTGACAGCTTTTGGAGCTCAAGTTTTATTCCTTCATCGGTTCTACCAAAGCTCCACACATCCGGATGGGTTACAGGAGACCCCAACAGCATGGAGGAAGAGGGGGAAACCATCTTCATCATATGTGGTTCAGCTTCAGTTCATCCTGGAAGCAGCAGCAGAGGACGGAGAGCACGACTGACAGGGAAACAAGTCAAAACAAACAAAGAAACAAAAAAAAAAAAAATGAAACCATCACTGCTGCTCCATCAAAGGTTTTGCAGGTTTCTATTTGGAGTGATGCTGCGGCTAGCTTTGGAGCTTCTCTTGGACTCAGCAGACACACCAGGAAATGTGAGACTCACCACCGAGATTTAAACTCCTCCGTCTTAACATTGTCTACTCTCCACAGCATCAGAAACTGGTCCAAACCAGGAGATGGAAAAATGAGCTGGAGCTCTGATGGACTCACGTCAGCCGTCCAAGGAGAAGCTCGGTCCTTCCAGGAGTCAGCAGGACTTCAGAGCCCAAAACTGCAGCAAAGTGGCTGAAGGTGAAGACTTTCGTACTGGGTCTCCAGACAGAAGTCAAATACAAATATTACTTTGAATTTCATCTGGGTTATATGTAGAAAAAATATTATATCTCAGTTTACAAATTCCTTTGCATACAAACACACATTTTCATGGACGGTTTTCTTTCTAGTTTTATCTGGAGAACATCAGGAAACACAGAAGAAAAGAAACATGAACATGAGAACTTACATATATAAAAGAAAAAAAACAGAGCAACAGAAAGTGATTAAGGAAGATCGGGCACTTTAACAAACTGAAGAGGAATAACTAAGAAAAGCTTTGATCTGCACAGAAGATGAGACACAACTGAACTCTACCTTCAGCATGAAGACACATTCGTCATCCGTGAGAAAACTGTCTGAATGAAATAAAACTAAAAGGAAAATCAAGCTGTAAGAAAAATATGTTTTTATACCATGTGCAGAAATATTACCTTCAAACATGAAACTCTATTGAAATAAAAATCTATTAATAAACACAAAAAAAGAGAGAGAGGATGATATAAGATAAGATCAAAACAAGTCATTTATGACAGAGCTAAATGTATTGCAGATACTTTAGCACAATAATAAAGAAGGAAAGAATTTATTGCAGATTCTTAAAGAATCATTTGAATACAAGCAGGAAAAAAGAGCGTCTGCCAGTTTAACTAGAGCTACACCTTTATTGACTGTTTGGTTCTCCCCTTCATCCACCCTGTAGATCATTAGAGGTGGCTTTGGGAGATAAACTACAAAAAAATGCTTCTTCACCGTGAAAGATCCATGCCAACTTCAGGTTTTTACTTTCTTTTGCCTTTTGTCTGTTAAAGACTTGAATAAATGTCTGATTGTGCAGAAACATGGAACCTGAAGGGTTCCCGTCCCGTTTGCTGTCGGAAACACCACCCGAGCAAAGACAGCAGACCTGCCAGAGTGGAGAAGAAACCTCTGAGAGGGGTTCAGGATGATGGAGATTCAGCAACTTTGCAAAAAGCTGCTGGATGGAGAAGATAAAGGCAGATCTGGCAGAGGGCTTTTAAAAATATGAAGTAATCTCTCGGTAATCCCGGCAGATCCCTGCATGGAAAGAAATGGTAATCCCATGTAATGATAGATGATCCTAACAAAGGTCTGTTTCTGTCATGCGAAGAGAAGCTGAGAGGAAATTTTGGAGACGGAAAGGTCCAAGCTTGTGGTGGCGGCTCGTTCTCCTCATCTGAATCTGCTGCAGCAGCACATCCACAGATCTGCTGAGCAGACACGCCGCTCCCTGGTATGTTCTGAATCCATTTCATTTTTAACTACAGATTAACCTTGATCCTCCATTTCTCAGGATTATCTGCTCAGTGACAAGTGCATATGGTGTGCTTTTCTAAAATGCATCCAACTGCCCCCCCCCCCCCCCCCCACTGTACTCTGGAGCAGAAGTTGATTGAAACAATCATCACCATCCTGGGGCTGCAGTTCTAGATGTCTGCACATTTCTAAGGCAAACACGTTTGCGCTTTAGTCTGACTGAGTGATAACAGAGACGTTTGATGACATTTAAACCACTCTCAGAGCCTCAACATTCAGTCAGTCTCCATGTGTAGTTTAGTCCAGACGAGGAAACCAACAGCTTTCCTGTTCAGAAGGAAGTTGGCCTTTGATTGACAGTTATTCTATTATCTTTTTATTGGTTTTGGTCCGAGTCTTTGTTTTGGGTTTTTCATTTCACAACTAAGTTTCTTCATTTAACTTTAGCTCAAAGCCTGATAGAGAAGACCATTGGCTTTCATAGCAACTTCTATCCACAAAACATGAAAGTCATGAAAATGTTAGAACAAAACATAATTGAACGGATAAAAGCAGGTGAATGAAGCTAATAAATGATCGAGTTAACTTATAAACCAATTTCAAATGCAGTTAACCATGCTTAACATTTTAGTAAAAACGACTTTCTCTCAAATACCCACTCCAACCATCTTTTGATCCATCTTAAAAGTAGGAGACCTGGGCAGAAATGCCCCATCTCAAGAGAAACTTACCATTAAAACAATAAATTAGAAATAAAATATGATTAAAATGAATAGTATAACACTAAGCTTCAATCATGAATTATTCATCCAGGTCAAGAGTGACATTTTCATATTTCTTTTAAAAGCTCAAAAAGGGAATTAGGTTTAGATCCAGATCCAGCTCAGACGAGAAAACAAAGAGGTTCATGTTTGTCTGCAGGTGAAAGAATCAGAATGGAGCGGAGCAAGGAGCTTGTAGCTATGGAGTCCTATACTGTTCATAATTAAATAAATAAATGTTTAATTAAATAAATAAATATGGCCTCATGAAAATACACAGTCAACCAATAAATCTCTCATAAATATATAAAAAGATCATGAAATTGTGAAAAACCTGCACACTGATTATAAATTAGCCATTATATTATTCAATATATTTCATTTTGCTTTAAAAACCTGTTCATTATTTTAAAACAGCATTTTTAAATATTCCCTTTTAATCATGTGGAATATTATTATAATTCTGTCTTTTTTCAGAAGCTCGTATTTCAAAATCAATATTTTCCAAAGTAGCTTTGTTTTTATTTCATGTTGCTGTTTTTCACAATGGCGTATTTATTTCATGAAGAGCTTTTTCAGCAAAATTGGTGTATCTGTCAATCAGTGAAAGTGGGCGGGGTCTAAACGCTCATCGGCTCATCCCTGGAAATCGACTCATATTCCTCGAAACCCGCTCAGCGGTGTGCCAGTCAGAGATGACATATTTCATCGATATCTGCGCGGCTTTGCTGACATTAGAGATCAAATAGAGACAAACAATCTGTCTGCTGCAGAAGATGCAAACATGGACCACTCTGTTTTTGTAGTTTGAGGGTTTGTGTGGACCAAAGCACAGAGGAGTTCCGGTCGTCCACGTCTATAAGTCGTTGAAACACTCATTCTCACGCCGTTTCACTCAGAGCTCACATCGTGCCTTATGTCGCCTCACAGGAGGTGAGCTGGCGGACCAACAGAGTCCGACCAGGAGCTGCGTAAAGCGGAACAAGCCTGCTGAGGCCTCCTGAACCTTATATTTTTCTATTTTCAATGAGACAATGATTATAATCAGGTCCTCTGATTTTATTTTTCCCTCGCGGGAAAATGTTGAAGCTTTCCTGCGATGACGTTTCTGACCGTGGTCGGAAAACGCAGCGGAGATCCGGGAGTGATTGAACAATTCGGCAGCCAGGGTTTACTCCAAGAATCAGGCTCTGTACTTTGGAGGAAATCATTTTTTATTATTACTTTTCCGGGGGACAGGGCAACAGACCCTTAACTTGCACTCACACATACACTCTCGCGCTGCCTGGGCGCTCTGATTTACACGTAATTTAAGACGTTGACTGCGCTGAGCTGAAGCAGAGACTCTCTCTGGAATTGATCTCATAAACTCAAAAATGGAAACATTGTTATCATGTGAAATTATTCAAAATAAATCAACCTGATCTCTTAACACTCCATGTACATTGTGCATCCATGCATTTTTACTGAGATAAGCGAAGGCAACTGCTCCATGTGGCTATCAGGCTAAAAACATTAGCTGGTAGCCCCTCCCACACGCGGCATATTGCGTTCATGGAACTCCAGTTCATAGACGTTTTGTGGAACTCCAACAACCACCCAGCCTAACTTAGGCCGCTACTAGATGTTAACGAGAAGATGAAAATTGCAGAACCGACCACAAAACCACCTGAATTATACACACTCGCCCAAAGCCACTTTTATCAGCAAATTTAGAACAGAAACTTCCCAATTTTGTGTAACACTGTGGATGTGTTGAGGTGCATACTCCCCCTAGTGTTGAGGAGTGTGCATTGCGCCGTCACGTTTGGTGAAGCATCTTCAATCGATGTAGTCAGGGTGCTGCTGCTCATGTCTGAGTAAAGGAGTAGCCAATCACAAAAGTGTCTCCGCCTTGTCTAGTTTGATTGACAGATAGACTCATTCTCCTGAAAAAGCTCTTCATGAAATAAATACGCCATTGTGAAAAACAGCAACATGAAATAAAAACAAAGCTACTTTGGAAAATATTGATTTTGAAATCCAAGGTTCTGAAAAAATAAGTAGAATTATAATAATATTCAACATGAATAAAATGAATATTTTGAAATGCTTTTTTAAAATAATGAACAGGTTTTTAAAGCAAAATGAAATATATTTAATAATATAATGGCTAATTTAAAATCAGTGTGCAGGTTTTTCACAATTTCATGATCTTTTTATATATGTATGAGAGATTTATTGGTTGATTGTGTATTTGCATGAGTTCATATTTATTTTTTTAATTAAATATTTATTTATTTAATTATGAACAGTATAGGACTCCATATGTAGCTCGCCTGGTGTGCTTTCTACGTAACAAATAAGCTCTTTTTCAAATAGCATTTTTTCATCTGGTCCTGATTTACAACAGTTTAAATAAAAAAATAAAAAGAAATTGAATTTTAAGATTAATTTTCTTTAAATACGTCCATCATAATAAAATTGCTACAAAAACAAGTTAAAGGGTTTAAGGGCCTTTTCTTGAGCCTTTTAGAGTAAACTTTATTCATTTATGTGATAACTTATAGACCTTTGGCACGCTAAAGAATGATTTTTTTAAATGAAATAGGAGCTATTTCATTTTACTTCAATCTCTGAGGCACCGGCTTACACTCCTTGTGGGCTCCGCCCATTTCATGACGTCATCCTTGAGCTGGCCTTGGCAGCGTGTCTGTGTTTCTCCCACAAAAACAAACAACATCTAAAGATTCAAAGACAATGGTGCATAGTGTGAATATAAAAGCAGAGTGTTGCAGATTGCCGCTATAGCTCAGTGGAGAAAGAGGGTGTGTGCGTTAGCCTGGAGGCGGGGCTGACAGTGCAGACTCTTCCTGGAAGAGGCCGTACTCTCACAATGTGAGAACCTATTAGTTTTCATGGATCTGGAGGGCTGGTGCTGAGAGCGTAGATTTGTAGATATAAATACTCAGAGATGCATAAATGGATCAAAATACTGCTTTGGGATTGTTTTTTTTTAAGGAGGAATGAACATTATAATACACTTAAAAGCTCAAAAGGTTGATTTTTTTTTTCCATGATATAGACCCTTCAGAAGGGTGGCACTGGCTCAGGTGGTCTAGCAGGTTGGCTAATGATCGAAGGTTTGGTGGTTCGATTCCTGCTCCCCTTAGTCAGCTGTCATTGTGTCCTTGGGCAAGACACTTCACCCTCCCTGCCTCCAGTGTGGCTCCACTGGTGTGTGAACGTGCATGATGGTTAGAGGGACTGCAGCCACGCCTCTGTCAGTCTGCCCCAGGGCAGCTGTGGCTACATCATTAGCTACCATCACCAAGTGTGAATGAATAATGGACACAATGTAAGAACTTTAAGCGTCTGGAAAAAAGCAGATAAATCTAATCTATTATTCTTTTTTTTTAGTCAGCATAAATACAGTGGAATGAGAAAGTTTAGGCACCCCTGATCATTTTCAAGAGTGTTCTTCATAAATTATTTGTTGTTTGAATCCTCAATTTCAGTTAAATATATCATATAGCCGATGAACAAAGTGATGAGAAGTGAAATGAAGTTTATTGGATTGAAAAAGGATTTGCAATAATTACTTAAACAAAAATATACAGGTGTGTAAATTTGGGTACCCCTGTTGTTTTCTTGATTTGACCACTTTTAGAAATAATTATTGGAACACAAAATTTGTTCTATAAGCTCATTGACCCTTGACCTACATACACATGTTAAGCCAATCATGAGAAGAGGTGGTCAAGAGCAAGTTTTTCTCCTCTTTGCATCTTCTCTGAAGAATGTCAACATGGGAACCTCAAAACAGCTGTCAGATGACCTGAAAGATGATATTCATGATTATTCATCATCATAGTTTAGGTGAAGGATACAAAAAGCTTGCTAAGAGATTTTAGCTATCAATTTCCACTGTGAGGAATATAGTGAGAAAATGGAAGACCACAGGCACAGTTCAAGCAAAGGCCCGGAGTGGCCGGCCCAGAAAAACCTCAGATAGGCAGAGGCGAAGGATGGTGAAAACAATCAAACTCAACCCAAACTCAACCCACAGAGCAGGGAGGGGCTTATCACTTAAAGGGGGTGCGTCACAGGAAGTGAGATGAGTGAGACGGAGGTGACTTGACCTGTTGTGGCCCTGCATGAGGCAATCGTAGTGCTCAATTGTTCTTGAAATAAAGAAAGAACCCACTCACCTTGGTGCCTCTGCATTATTCCCAGCGGGACCCCGCGACATAAGCTAAAGCACATTTGGATAAGCCAGCTTCATTTTGGAATAAGGTGCTGTGGACTGATGAAACTAAAATGGAGTTATTTGGACATAAGGGGCGGTATGCTTGGCGAACAAAGAACACAGCATTCCAAGACAACCACTTATTTTCCACAGTCACATTTGGTGGCGGTTCCATCATGCTTTGGGGCTGTGTGGCCAGTGCAGGAACTGGAAATCTTGTCAAAGTTGAAGGTCGCATGGATCCCAGTCAGTGTCAGCAGATTCTTACATACAATGTTCAAGAATCAGTGACAAAGTTGAAGATACTTCAACAAGACAATGACCCTAAACACTGCTCTAATTCTACCAAGGCATTCATGCAGAGGAACAAGTACAATGTTCTGGAATGGCCATCTCAGTCCCCAGACCTGAATATTATTGAAAATCTGTGGTGTGAGTTAAAGCGGGCTTTCCATGCTCGGATGCCAACAAATCTGACTGAACTGGAGATGTTTTGCAAAGAGGAATGGTCCAAAATACCTTCAACCAGAACCCAGGCCCTTATTGGAAGCTATAGGAAGTGATTGGAGGCTGTCATTTCTGCAAAAGGAGGATCTACTAAATATTGATGGCATGTTTCTGTTGGGGTGCCCAAATTTACACACCTGCCCATTTTTGTTTAAGTAACTTTTGCACAGTTTCTTTAAATACAATAAACTTCATTTTACTTCTCAAATATCACTGTGTTCATGTACTATATGATATATTTAACTGAGATTAATGATCCAAACAACCAATGATTTATGAAGAAAAATCCTGAAAAGTATCAGGGGGGCCCAAACTTTCTCATACCTCTGTAGTTGACTCTGTCTCAGAAAATTATGTTAATATGCTGACATTTGGGAGTCTGAACTTGTCTTTGTTTTTCTGCAATAGCATTAGCACAGTTAGCATAATAGTTAGTAGATAATAACAACACTTAGAAAATGTTTTACATAAGAATATATGTGCAATTTATCTTTGACCTAATAGGTGATATTTCATTTTAGTTACATTGGTAATAGTTGAGACAGAAATTTCTCCTTTTGGAACCTCAAAATGAATCACTGAAAACATTCCCATGTAGTTACAGTATTTTGTTTTCAGTAGCTTGCAAACAATTGAGCTGGACTGTGAACAGTGAATATACACACGTGGTCTAATTACTACACTTTTGGCTTTGTTAAGGCCGGTGGGAAACTGAACAGTTGACATGTAGCTCAGTTCAGTTCTGACGTGAGAACCTCTGACTGACCTCTGCAGTGAGCATTGACCATAGTTTCCTATGACATATAAAGACTGGTCAGCCCTGCCAATAAGGTGTGAGACTAAGAATACAAGCTGCAGGTTTGAGTTGCTTGTTGTAGATCGAGATGCCGGTCTTCCTGTTTATCCAAATCTCTAGCAGAATCAAATCCCAATTAGTCCTACATCTGTGTTATCAGTATATTTATCCGATTTATTCACTCATTTGTGTAATAATTGATTAAACTCTGATATTTGAAATGCTCTCACACGTTTCTCAGAAGAAATACATTTTTAATGAATAAATGTGAGACGAATGTCGGGATGAGATCCTTACAGATCTTTCAAACGATTCAGTTGAATGGATTTATTTGTATAACTTGGAAAGAAGAGTGTGAGGAAGGAGACGGCAGAACAGGTGTGGTAGGTAAAGGTGGGGGCTTCTGGGTCTCCTCGGTTGGTTAAATCTACAACATCCCATAATAATACGAGGCATGTCAGTTTGCTCATCTTTGTTTATGCTTTGCACTGTGGTCTGTAAATATTTAGTAGTGCTTGTGCAGGTAAATATCTAATCATCAAAGCCTAATTGAAAGCGAATTAACAGATTAGCAGCTGAAGGTCATTTGAGGAAGACTCACGTTCATTGGAGTGAGGAGGAGGAGCAACTGGAATCCATCAATTCCAAACATGCAGGCTCCCCAGATACTAAAATTAATTGGCAGTGTGATTAAATTTCAGACTTGAATGAAAATGTTGTCTTTTTCTACTTCCTTGTTTTACAGAGATGTATTTTCTCTCAGAAGACGAAGAGCGAGAAGTCTATTAATAAAAAATAATGTGATTCTCAGCTCATTTTTTAAACTGCTGAGCCGTTGGATCACTGGCAGATGTGTATTCTGGGTAAAGACAGGAAAGATCTCACCGTGAATGCTTTAAGTTGTCTTTTCTGTATGTTGCTGTTATTAAGCTGAGAGATCCACAGGATAACGCTGAGTCAAATTTAGGTAACCTATCTGTTTTTTTGGTTAAATGCTTTTTCGTGCTCCTTTTTTCTTTCTTTCTGTCTTCAAGGCTTGAGGCCATCAATGCTGTGAACATTGACTACAAAACAACTGGACTGAGCGAGTGTGGCATCACCCAGTTTCAATAAAATAGAGTCAATTCAGTCGTCATTCTTTTGCAATACAGATGTTGTCAGTCACAGTGATTGGTCCAAATCAGTCTAAGTCATCCTTTCGTTGTAAGGCACCCTCTACCAAGAAATCTGTCAATCAAATGTTCTGAGTGAGACCACACTAAAGAACACTCAGTCCAGTCCAGTTCTCATATACAGTCAGTGGTTGTGACCTGGTGCTTCAGGTTATTAAACTTGTAATTTAAATTTAAAGTGTGGGTGACATGGTCTATTTTAATAAGCCAAAATATAGTAAATAGTCTCTATTTCATGTTGCGATTGTTTTTAATATTTTTCGAAAAAGAATAAATAGCGAAAAACGCAATATAAACAACGAGGACGGCCGCCGGCTTCACGCATTCCGCCGAATTCGCGCCGCCCTGTTTGTGACGTAACGAAAGGAAGACAAGGCAGACAACATGGCTAGCACCGATAGCGAAGCACAGAGTGATGCTACCGTCTCTATTAGCGATTTATCATCAGATGAACAGAAAGATGAAGAGGAAAGTTGAAGAGATTATCATGATGATGAGTCACTTTTGCAACCGTATCGATTCGAACCCTTTTGCGAAAGTGAGGAGGATATAGTATAGCAGAAAGTAGTAGGTCTAGTGATGCCGATGACGATAGCCAGCATGAAGATTCGGCTAGACTCTAAGTCTAAAAAATGTATAAAATTAAATTACTCCACTTACCCTAAAATATACTCAAAATGTCCCCTTTTGGCCTAATCTAAACAAAGGTAAACACTGGTTTTCAACCCAATTTACAAAATAAATGTCACAAAATAAAAGTTTCCCAGATATTACTACTCTTTAGTTAACAAAGTCACTGTATACCATTAACAACTGCAGAACATTAACAGTTTTACCTGTTTGAACCAGTTTGAAACCTTTTCTCGTGCGCGCGCGCTCACACACACAGTTCAGTTTACTCACGGTACCGGCACCTCAAAAGCAAAAGAAAAAAAAACGTTGCAGGCCTGTTGCTTCTCTTGCAAAACATTGAGTGCGTTGAAATACTCCAGTTGGATCCAAGGACAACAGAAAACACGACTACTTCGCCTCAATGTGATCCATCGTGATGCACACTAGCCTAGCTTAGCAGCCTCCGCTCCCGACCGACTCCAGCGCCGTCCTGTCCGACCCAGAAAACAGCTCGCTCGCTTCCAGCTCACCCGCCTTTCCTCGACTCAGAAGCCAAGATCCTCCTCCCAACTCTCCGTTCAAAATTCTTCGTTTGTGTCCCGGTTTTTGTCCCTTCGAAAACGCAGACTTCTCTCCTGCAGATCTGGAGGGAAAAATCCTTCGCCGTCCACCTTCTTGAACTTTCCCCTTTTCAGCAGCGTTTCTTGTTTTGGGAATTTTATACACAGATACACTTTCACTAGATGTATTGCTACATCCAGCTGCCACACAACGACTTGGCATGTTGATGATTAACAGATTTAAACACGAGAGAAACGAAGACTACCTGTTTTGTTTACATGCTGTCCTAAGCAACTGCGAAAGGCAACTCCCTTTCGTTACGTCACAGGTCAAATCGGGTTCACTTCCAGCCTGCGCTCTAGCGGCAGATCCAAATCTCTGATTCCTTCGAAAGATGTCTATTTTTCATATGCTTCGGATTTTTTTCGACGCAAACTATTGGTATCAATAGAATCAGCGTTTAAAGGGCTTTTTTATTTGACAAAGTTGTTCAAAGCATGGCATCCACACTTTAAAGTAATTTAAAGCTCAAACATCTGAACTTCCCTGATTGGCAGACATGTGACAGGAGGAAATCTTTGGAAATTGCAAGCTGTGGAACTTCTGCACCTCATGCAGAAAAGTCTGATTTCCTTCAGCCTCAACAAGAGGTGATGTGGAGTCTGACAACAGAAGAGCATAAAGAGCTGGAGGTTCAGTGATGAAAGGCTCTCAGGAGCTGGTTTGAATAAAAGGAGGCTTCATCTCAGTGGAAACGGTTTTTGAAGCTTTGATGTCTGACCGTCAGATCTCATTTTAATAGGGACCACAGAAACAACAGTAGAGAGTCTGTGCTGTGGAAGTCCTGGTCTTTCTGAAAAACAGAAATCTGAGTGCAGAACAGAGTGGAGACCAGATAAAGAAGCACTGCTATTAGAGCTGGGCGATAAATCGATTTCGATTCATTAGAATTTGTTGTTTTAGAAGATTTATTATGGGGATTTTATTTTCACAGCTCTCTGCCCTTTTCTGTTATTCCCCCCTGTGTAGTGCTTGGCTGATGAAGCAGAGGAAGATATGACGATTTTTAACAGGATCCGGTCCAAACTAGAAGATAAACCTGCTAGATTGACATTGCAGTGTTGTTGGACTGATGCCATGATGCTATGCAGCTACAATGCTAATGAGCTGTTCCGTGTTTCTCCAGTATGTGACCACAAACTGTGCTATCCTAGGCACTTTAACATTGGGAGTTGGGTCATCTAGACCCACTAGACAGTGCTCTGAACCTTTTTTCTTCAATGATTTGTGATCTTCACTGGTGTCCATGGATTACATGAAATCTTTTCACCTTTATCCACCTTTTTCATGGTAGGGAGAACACGTCAATGTAGGGGGGGGGGGTCATCTAAGATAGCACAAGGGCTAGGGAGGAAGCTCATAGATAGCACAAGGGTTAACAACAGTGGGCTAAACAGAAATGACAGACTGAATCAGAACAATTTCAAAATGTATTCTTAGAGATCTGATAATCAGTGGACAGGTGGTGGAGAGTCCATCCGGAGGCTGGGACACTGAGGATTGATTCCATGACCTTGACGGACAGCATCAAAGGTTAGATTTTGGCTGCATTTAACGCTCCTTTAACGCACAAAACTGAGCCCCTCCCCTCTTAAACATTAAATGTGAATTGAAGAAGAAACCCTGAGAGAAAAGAGCTGGTCCTCTCCTCCTCACTCTTCCATCAGTGGATGGACCTCCTCAGAGATCTGCCTAATCTACGCTGAACCTACGCACATCAATGTGTGGCCACGCAACATTCTGTCAGGATTCTGATGTGACTGGAAATAAAGTCTGAATGTCTTAAACCTGCTTTTCTAATTCACAATCAACCACCTTCACCCCTCTATGGAACACTAATGTGACTTTGCTTGATTTTCTCAGTTTTTTTCTCCTCCACCATCAGGGAAACGAGGGGATTTGGACAAGATCCCAAATGAACACATTCCCTGTTCAAACAGCACCTGTTCAGTAATGATGGATCAACACTGCGAGGAGAATGTGAGAGCATATTTAATGAGATGTTTACATGGAGAAGAACGTGAACGCATATGGATGGGATCATTAGAGAGATGTGCACCCCACCGCTTCATCTGGATGACTCAGTAGGAAGGAGCTACCAAAAAAATAATGGATCTATAAATAAAAAAATCAATAACATTAAACTACACAAAGTAAAAGAAACATGTTTCTGATTGAAATATGACAAAAAGTTAGTGCTAGAACAATTTTCATTTTAGAAACTAGGATAGATTCAGTATAACAAAAATACAAACATATAAGGGTCCAGCTGGGGACTGACATGAACTCTGAACTCTGGCTAATGCACATTTCCTCTTTCGGTTAAATTCTTCTTATATTTTGATTTTCTTTGAACAAACTAAAGATTTTTTTCTTGAACAGACAAAATGTTGAATTGTGTAAGTTCCATTAACTACTCATCTATGAAGAAGCTCCTCACTGCACTATGTTTACTCAGAAGAAGGTAAACGTCATGATTCCTGCTTCCTTAAGGCAGCGTCACACAGCTACTATGTCCATTTTAGCAAGTTTCACCTTTGACATTTCGGTCTTCGGCCTTTTGTGATACATGCATGACATCATTCAGTGTTTCTCACATCCTTCGTTCGTCGATGTGCGCAAATGTCCGTCCAGGGTTTCAGCTGACGTGTCTTTACGTGAATTCGGTTTTGAGCTGTTCAGCATTTATGGTCGGTTAAAATGTACGCAGTGTAAGCATATTTTACATAGTTTATATGAATTATTATGTAAATTTTACGCAATTCTGTGTGATTTTCGTGAGCTGCACACACAAATTTGTGGCATTCCACGACTATTCCAAATATATTTAATGGACGTTTCAAGCATGAACCACCGATGTATAACTTTTATATTGCATATACGGTGCCCATATCCCATTCAAATCACATAATTGACACACAAATCACTAATGCATTGCATATAAACAGTGCAATACTCACACAGGGTTCACGTTCTACATTGATTGACGTGTTCTTTGCGTACTTCTGCAAGTGAACCAAGTAGTTCAGTTAAGCTTCCAGACCTGCAGAACCCAGAGGACCATCAGATAAAACCAGATCTTGATCAGTCCAGGACCAGACTTAGCTCCAACCAGGATCAAATGTGGGACATACCAGAACCGAACCTGGATCGGACCGAGACCAAAGCTGTCAGATGGAATGCAGACTAAGGTTGTGTTCAGACTGGACACATTTAGTTTGCTTAAAGTGAACCAAATTTTCAGTCTGAATACACCAGAGCCCACCCTGGAACAGAACCAGGAACCTCTCTTGGACCCTTCTTTGGAGGTGGTCTCGTTTTCTTTTTTTAATTAGACTGAGCTCCAGTTCAGTGTACATTCATAGCCGACGTCTCCTTAGTAACCGCCTTGCAGTGTTGTACCGGAAGTTGGTACAGACATTCAAAATCGGTCAGGAAAATATAAAGTTTGAATCAGAGAAATGTCCTGACAAGGGACTGCAAAGCGCAGGACATCATTCTTTCTCTTGTGGCTTTGCCCCGCCCTTGTTATTCCTGACCAATGAGTGAAAAGATTTTTAGTTACGTGGTTTATTAACCAGCTTTAGTCTGGAACAGGAAAGTCTGAATACAGACCAAATGCAATTTTAAAGACTTGATCCGGACCAAACGGTTTTCTCAGTCTGATAACACCTGCAGTGTTTCTGAAAGTTCAAGTTTCTGGAGTTGTTTGAGATTTAAGTTATGTTTGATGTGAAAATCGTGAGTCAGATCTGTTTCAAATGAACTTGACTTTCTCGTTTTTTCTTTTTGACGTTCTTTGCTGGCATGTTCCACTGTGTTGTGATGATGTATCAGTTTATAAAGAGATAAAGTGGAACATTTGTTCAGGTTAATAGACTTTAGACTGCAGTTTGCATTATTAAAGCTCTACTTGGTGCAAGCTACCAGGACCGAACTAATAATGTTTTCAGTCTATTTAGTCAACTAGGATTTAGCTAATAACTTATGTGCTCCATTTATTCTGCCGTTCCTGAAGTACATTGTAGTCCGTTTCATTAGCTCCTATAAAACTCTCCATGTGTCATTATTTAAAGGTTACAGTGCTTTGATTATCCTCTGCAGATCTTTTAAATTTAATTAAGTAGAATCGTTCATTTGTCTACAGAGTCAAAAGGTAAAGCACACAAATGCTGTGGTAACCCGAGCTGTAAACAAAACCGGATTATATCCTGATAAATGTTTGTCTTTTGGTAAAAAAAAAAGCTCATCTTTTACCCCGGTGCCTCTTAATTATAGTCCTTGACCTCTGTGGATTTAAAGAGGTAAATAATGATGTGATTTAAAAAAAAAAACGATTCATCAACTTTGCCTTTTGCTGCCGTTTGAGCCAGAGAGTGCCCCAAGTCATCATCTCTCATTAAGTAATGAATAGTGATTGGTATGAAATTACTTCACCCCACTCAGCTGCCTGTCCATTAGTCCGTTAATCAGCAGCATATGACTTCCAGACTGCACAGATCCTCCTGCAAACAAATCACCATCGCCCTCCAAAACTTCCCTGCTCCTAAAATACAATCCTTCATTTGCATAATGAGGGCCAAAGGAGGGCAATGTTTGCCCATAATCAAAATTCATTTATGCACAGGAAGCTATCCCGTTGCTCTTGCCTAATCCACACCTGCTCTTTTCTGTAATCAACGCCAGGGTTCAGGTGGAAGCACAGGACTTGGTGTGTGTTCCCTCAGTGCCCGGAGTCTATGAACTGACATCAGAAAGATGTTTATGATTCAGCAAGCTTGCAGAACTATCAGGAAATCGGTCGTGTTAAGCTCAGCAGCACCAAATGTGCCGCAGCATCAGTCTGTAATTCGAGCTTGTTGCCTCTTTTGTGAAAAATTCATGAGATGTGACAGCATGCTGGATTCTAATATGCTATGAGATGGCATCTTAACACAGCGGGAATTGACAGATCATTCACTTTGTTTTAGTTTTGTAACTTTAAGTGGAAGCTGGTTGATAAGAATATGAGAACTATCAACATTTCAAGCTGGGCTAAAGAGCGCTCTTTATATTGTGGGAAAAGGAAATTATAGAACAAGTGAAAAGCTCAGGCAGAGGGCAAAGATCCAAAACCTTCAGTGAATTGTCTTTGAAACCAAAGACCATTTTAGTATTTTACTGCTGGAGGTTTACCTTTCAGTGACTAAGAACTGATGCTTACAAAAAATCAAAGCAGGCAGGGGAAAACCTACTTGTCTTAGACAGACTGATCTAGTTGGATCATAGGAATAGAAATAGAATTATTTATTTATCGTTACACGCCTTGTTATGAAAATAAGAACAGCTCACTTAGGATAAAGCTCTGGAGCTCTTCACTTTTATGCTCTGCATCTCATTGGCAATATGATGAATAGTTTTGTTTCACAGCAAAATGAAGGAACTATTCAGTTAATTTGTTTACCATTCAGCTACTTCAGCTTAATGAGACTCATGGTCAGAAAATGGATGATTCCATTTGGCCAAACAGTTGGAAATGCCTTCTTGTCCGAAGGTTCCTTTTGCCTGAATGAGGGTCTAAGAACAAAGCTCCTTACCTTATTTCTCATGGTTGAAAGACTGTCCTACTTCCATGGTATAACACCTAAAGTTCCTTCATTCTCCTCAGAATGAAACAGCCTTCTTGTTAAATGGAGTTCACAGTAAACAGAGCAGATATCCTGCAATACAAAAAGAAATTATTAAAGATTGTCAATGTAATCTAGTGTCACTCTGTCCCTTATGCTGCTAAACTGTCAGTTTAAATGTGCTGAGTTCTTCTGTTAGGAGTCATCCCTGCTTTTGCAGGTTGGTCACAACAGTCAGTTGACTTGCAGATGTCACACCGATGGGAGAAAGATGTGTTCAGTTTGCCATAGCTACAGCTGAAAAAACCTCCATGACCCTCCCATACAAGCTGTAGTCTTAACACAAGGTCTATACATGCAGACAGTGTTTTTCCATGTGTGAGGCCTTTTTCATATGATGAAAGCACCGGTTGATGTCCTGCTTGACAGTGTCCTGAGTCCTCTGTGGTTCACTTTGATGTGATTGCAAACATGGCCACAATCACATCACATCAACCTTAAAAAAGATCCCCATGTTCAAACCATGAATGAAACTGCTCAGTTATGGAATCTGTGAAAGTTTGACATGTTGAGGCTGCCTTTTGCTAAAAATAAAATAAAATAAATAAATTCAGAAATACTACAAGCTTCATAACTAATGGCAGCAAACTGATTTATTAATTAGTCTCAATGAGAGTTTTGTTTTACTGCAGGAACCACCTGCTGTAGTTAAATGTTCTGCCATGTTCCTAATGGTTAGTCAGCACCTTCAGCCTCATCACCACCAGCAGTCTAGAAAGTTTGGGGTATCCTAGCCAAAGAGCCTTCGTTCTGGCCAAAGAAAGAAGTGTAATCATTAAAGAGCTGAGCCTGGTGGGGTTACGAGCAGGAGTGGACTGGGAGAAGAAAATCCAAACCTCACATTTGGTCAAACATTTTAGAGAAATCCAAGGAAACTGAGCTAAAACCAAAGACCTCACAATGTCAGTCAATCAAGCTCCTGTATTATGAAGGATTACGGGGCATATATTCAAAATCTACGGTTCTGAGGAGAAGACTGACACCAACACAAGCAGGACTCCATGAGCAGCACTGAGGGCCATATGCTTCGGTTCAAACTCCCCTTGCTGGTTGACAAATAAAATAGCACACTTGACAGTAAGCATTATTTGAAACTAACTGAGTCTGACAGACTTGTGTCTTCTGTTTGTTCAAAGATGCAAACATAAAAGAAGTGATCAGTCACTCTCAGCAGCTCTGTGAGGAGAGCTGTGGGTGGCACGGAGCCATAAAACAACGCTAATGAAGGTCTGTTAACATCCTAACAATGTCAGTTCTTACACGCTGATGCAGCGACAACAGCCGAGTCTGAACTTCTGCCTGACAGCCTGCACTTCCTGACACCGTCTTGACTTCTCCCAGAGCGAATGGGAATGAAAGCTTGAATCACAGGCAGACAGAAGGAGCACTGAAACACTCTTTCCCTGCTAAATCTGTCTTTTTCCATGCTCTGTTTCTTTCAGTACTCAAGCTCCCTTCTCTGAGCTCTCAGCAATGGGGAGGGGAAGAGGGGTGGGGTTGCTCCATGCCAACAGTCCCACACACAACTAAGATGATTATTTTCTGATTATCTCCTGCGCTCTGCAGAAACTAAGTTCTAGAAAACAACAAATGTTTTCTATGTTTCGTGAACCGCCACCTTAACGTGGTGGGGGAGTTTGAGAGCTCGAGTAAACTCTGGGTAACGAGCCAGACAAAGAGCAGTTCAGGACCCCCTGATGAAAGGAAACAACAAGGACCCGATTACGTCGCCCGGATTGGCGTCACCGGGGCCCCACTCTGGAGCCAGGCCCGGGGTTGGGGCTCGCAGCCCCAAGGAGCGACGTGGGACCACTCTCCCATGGGAGGAGCTGGAGGAAGTGGCTGGGGCGAGGGAAGTCTGGGCATCTCTTCTTAGTCTGCTGCCCCCGCGACCAGGTCTTGGGGTGACCGAGCTCCTCCCCCTACCTCTAAGGGAGAAACCACCCACCTTAACCCTTGTGCTATCCTAGGCACTTTAACGTAATCTAGACCCACTAGACAGTGCTCTGAACCTTTTTTCTTCAATGATTTGTGATCTTCACTGTTGTCCATGGATTACATGAAATCTTTCCACCTTTATCCACCTTTGTCATGGTAGGAAGAACACGTCAATGTAAGGGTGGGGTCATCTAAGATAGCACAAGGGCTAGGGAGGAAGCTCATTTCAGCCGCTTGTATTCTGGACTTCGTTCTTTCAGTCATGACCCAGAGCTCATGATCGTAGGTGAGTATTAGAAAAAAAGATCGACGGGTAAATTGAGAGCTTTGCTTTCTGGCTCAGCTCTCTCTTCACCACAACGGACCGATACAGCGACCGCATAACTACGGACAAATAAAGCATGCCAGGGGATTAGCAACAAACAAGCAGGGCAGTAGTTCACGAGGAGCAAGAGTGAACATGTCTGATACCATTTCTTTCTTTTCAAATCTTGGTGTTTTTAGCCGCTATGTTTTGTTTTTTGTTTTTTTGTGTTCAAGATATAGACATAAATTTTGGTGATTAAATACTTATTATTTTAATTTTCATTCATCTGGTAAAAAGATTAAAAGAAAGAAAACGTTCAGACAAATTTATATTAATTAGTAAGAATCAGTTTGATTTGTTAATTTGAATCGGATCACCACCTAAGTAACAATCTACAGCCCTAATAATGACTAAATATTTTCTCGTTAGCATAATTTATTTGGAATAGGTACCAAAATATTTGCCTTTATTACAATGTTTATGTTCACTCTCATCAGATTTATCCTGAAAATACCACTAGAATGATTTATCAGCTGATGAGATGCAAGCAAACGTGAAACAATTCTCCTATGAAAGTTCTTGGTCCGTGTTTGTGTTTTATAATTTAACAAACCATAAAAAGTTAATCATATTTTTTTTCTGATTAAAATGGTTATCCATCAGTTATTTATTGTTTATATAAAACAATCAGGGAGTTGACGTTTTTAATTGAATTGGATCCATATTCAGACCTCTTTAAATAACGTATTTGTCCTGATCTCATCTCAGATGTGCGTCACAGCGAAACACGCCAACATGAATGACCTACAGTAACAAGGACACCCAGTTAACTAGTTTCATTGCACGTGATGGAATGAGAAAATGCACACTTATTCATCTCTGTCAGAAAAACAAACGGCCTAATGGAAGGGATAAGGTCATCATCAAATGTCAAACGTGTTTACCCTTCACTGCAGACATATGGGAACACAACACGCTCCCTTTACTAAAACATTCCCATTTTCAGTCTGCTTTCCTTTCACACAATTAAGCCAAAGTGAGAAGATCCATGAAAAGGTTTTGTCTTTCCCAGCGTAACAGAGCGGGGTTATCTTCACCTGATGACACGTGGAGAGATTATTAAACTCAAACTCAGCCTGGATTTGTCTGGAGGAGAGGAAAGATGTAGCAAATGAGTGAGCGAAGACAAATTTAGGAACATGTATTTGATTCGGCTTTTATCAATAAAAATGAAGTGAGATTAAATCTGCTGGAGCCTATCATTATGTGACGTGGGACCAATCCTGTCTGTCCGTCCGCTGAGTGTTCAGGACCTAATTCAGGTGATACAGAATCATATCGAGGCCTCCGTAAACTCTGACCACTGAATCTAACAAAATGAGACCTTTTGAATCAGGGAAAAAGTGTTCTGCTGCAGTTTGCTACCATGCTGGCTAACAGGAGTTGTGGCAAGGCCAGCAACGTGTCAACATTTTAATGAAACACATTTTCTGTGCTCTTAAGCAGCTGGCTTTTGCTGCTATAAATTGCTCACTTTTTCAGCACTAAACAAAGCCATCCATTTACCCAGAGGAAAATCAATACCAGGCTGTGAACAATATGTACCTTTCAAATGTACAGTTACACTGAACAGTAGCTAATAAATCAAAGCAAGAGGTACACATCTTTTGCCGTCGTCACATCAATACGAACCCTTCCAGAGGCATCTCCAGCAGAGTCTTTCATCAGGCAACACAGGTAAAACAAAAGACGCCAAAAACGGACCCTTAACTCATCCTCGCAGGCTATTACGGATAAAAATACGCTTTTCTTTTCATCCCCACAGCTCTATACACCTATCAAGTCTAAACATGAGGTAAATGAAACATGGAGTTCAGAAATATCCACATGTGACCCTGAGTTCTCAGACTAGGCTCGCTAGAAATAAATTATATCACAAGTTTATTTGTGATCAATTTTGCGACAAAATTGTTCATATTTCAAACAGAACACTTCGTTTCCAATGTGCAGACATTTCTAGAATGTTATCTACCAGAATGGGAGGAGGTGAGCCTTCAGCTGTCAGGCTCCTCTTTTGTGGAGACATCTCCTTGTTTCTACATTCAGAACTAAAACAATGTCCAAACATTACTCAGTTTTAAAACAAAAACAGAGAAAGAATTTTCAATCTTTACAACAAAACACTCGATGGATAATAGTTATGTGGTCATTGATTGCTGTCGATGTCTGAGACCCATCACGATTATAAAGAATGCCTGGGTACCTCATAATGTGGTAATGACATGCTGGCAAAACTGCTGAAACCTCTTATAGATATTGTGTATCACTAAAGGTTTCTGTTTAATAAAAGAAAAGAATTATTTAAAAAAAAAGTAACACAATAATAGAAAACACATTGTGCAGAAATGTATAAATAGATCAAACTTTCTTGACATGGTTGAACAGTTCTAAAGGAGTTGCCTTAAATAAGCTACAGCTTCTGCACAACTTAAACACGTCAATGCAAGGGTGGGGTCATCTAGGATAGCACAATTAAGAAATTGGAAAAAAACAAGAATTAAGGACTAAAAACTGGTTACTATTTATTTCTTTTGTAAGTGACCATGGTATAAGCGGGTTAATGACCTTCGAAGTTTGCATTATCACTTTTTAACACGCTTCGCGTCGGACGGTTCAGGCTTCCACGGCGTACGTTAAAAAGTGATAATGCGTACGTCGTCGGCCATTAACCCTTACACATGCATACATACATGTAAAACGTGGGAATCCTTTTTCTATAAATTAAAATATACTATATTTAGAATGGGAGTTTAGGATGGTGTCGAATGGAGACATTTTTACCTCATTTTATTTCTTGACTAGAAAATGATTAAGAGAATAAATACTGTAACCATTGTCATCAGCGAGTGTATTTGATTCATCAATTGTAGTGTGAAACTAAAAACTTGTTAAAGATGACACAGGGGAGTTTAAGTTTAGTGATTCTCCTGCACCCCCTGGATTATAATAATCTGGACTGTTTGGAATGCACAACAATAGAAATCATCTTAGCTTTTGTGTAGGACCTTGAAACAGCCGGCACTTTGTAAAACAAAATGTTTCTCTTCAGAGGTGATTTAAATGCCCATTACAGGTCAGAAAGCTATAGAGGCATTAGAATTGCACACCCCTGAAACTGCCTTCAGAACAAAGATCATCCTAAAATTATGTTTCTGTCTGTTTTTAGATGTACAGATTGTTTTCCATCTTGATTTAAGTTTTCTTTGTTTTCACAGTGGTTTCTATGAAACTACGTTGTTATGGAGATGCACTCACTTTAATTATGCCGTGTCATTTTCGAGCAGGAGGCTTTGTTTTTAAAAGCCATAAATGCTGGAGGACACCCCAGCAACATTAAACATTGTCTAATTATTTAATGATCTAATTACTTAAGCTTTGTAAGAAGGAAGCTGGATCTCTGCAGGCTAAGACACATTTACAAACCACTGCAGAGAAGCGGTTTTTGTCATCAGCTGTAAACATGACGGTGCACAAAGTTTTTCTTCATAAGTTCATTTTATATTACATCTCAAACCCAAGTATTTGTTTTTGGACTCAGTTTTGTCTTTTGAGAAAGAAACATTGTTCTAAAAACTCATCTGAAACATGAAACACGTCTTTATGATTTTTCCTATGCAAATTGCAAATGTGCAAATATTTGCACATGCACAGACTGCAATGGAATCACAACAGAGAGGACAAAGCTACCGGTACATCCGTCACTGCAGTCTTAAAGATGCTTAAGCCCTTAGAGATGATTAAATCAGAATCTATCCACATCTGTCAATCAGCCAATTCCAATGAATCAAACATCAACCTGGTGGGATTTCTCTCTTACTGATTAAAATCCCTCAAAAGTGATTCACAAGACACTCCCAATGCCTAAAATAGCAATTTTTATGTGTATATATATATATATATATATATATATATATATATATATATATATATATATATATATATATATATATATATATATATATATATATATATATTCTAAATTATAACCTTTAATTTAGAAGATATATAAAAGTATAACTACTTTAATGTCTTAAGGAATGTTTTCTTACCTGCACACACCAGTTATCTTTAGAGATCAAAACTTCAAATGATAAAGTTAATATGATAACTTAGTTAATTTAAAGGTCGTCATTTTCTTTCTTTTCTTTTTTTGCTCATAGCGTTAACAGAACCTGCATAAGAGACAGATCTCATTACCAGTTTGATGATAATGGAAATCAAATGAGATGCTGAGTTAAGCCAGAAGCCTGAAGTCATGGATGACAGGAAAGAGACGACTGTTGTTGTGATTTTGGGCTATACAAATAAAATTGAATTGAATTGAATTGAAAAGCATGCAGGAACCAGGAATGGCGTCAAAGTAACTGAATGGATTTTCTTTTTTGGTTGAAAAATGCAAACACCAATGAACACGACATTTTCTCCCCTTGTCATGTTGCTATTTACAACTACTTTGCACAAAACGTTTTTTCTTGTGCAAAGCTTTTCTTTAGTTTTTTGTACATCAGTCCAACATGAAACAGCATCTAAATATAATATACCAATTCTCCTGGTGCACTACTTAGTTTTGCTTAGCATCAAAAATGTACTTTAAATACACCAAATCCATGATTTTATGACACAAACTCCAGTTGAAATAAAGTAGGCTAAAGTAGGCTAGATTAAATCAATTTCCAGTAAACTACACTCCTATCTTATACCAAAACAGATTTCCTTTCATCAAAACCCTTGTGTAACTTTCTGACCCCCTCCCCCTTACATTGACATGTTCTCCCTACCATAACAAGGTGGATGAAGGTGGAAAGACTTCATGGAATCGATGATCACAAATCATTGAAGAAAAAAGGGGTCTAGTGCCTAGGATAGGACAAGGGTTGCTTTGTGCTTTCGATTGTAAAACAAGGATGTGGTTTTTACCTGCAGGACTCGACTCGGGAAATAGTGATTACTAAATGCTTTGCCTGCTAGGCAGCGCTCAGGGGTAATACACATTTTAACCAGCAGTCTTTCAATTTCCACTTTGCAAAATTTCTCAAACTCATTTTTTCTCCATACTGACTTCACATTAATAAAGTACAACTATTTATTTATAGCAAACCAAGCTTTAGAAAAATGAAAAATATGAAAACGTGGGTTAATTGTGTCAAATTCCTTCACTACTTACTACATAGTGTACTTTATAGTGCATTCACCAATTTGTAGTGCTGTCCAAATCAAACCAGTGTACATCGATGCTCACTAGATTGCGAATATAGACCATAATGCAATGCGTCTAAAATTTTTTGCAAAAAATGTATTTAATGTATTTTTTTAATAAACCATCAATGTCTTAATCTTCAGAACACAGTGGATTCACAAATAATCATCACAAAGCAGTTCACAACTGCAACCCTCTCAATCCAACTGGGCCCAGGACCGGCACAGCAGCAAAGAGAGGCAGGGCAGCCATTGACATTTGAACCCTGGTTTCACGGGCGTAAGGCGCTGCAAACCAGCACGAGCTAAACCGGCCCTGGACATAATGCTCACTACTTTTTTAAAAAACAATTTAAACGGCGGACATGACGTCATCAATTTCACAAAGTTAAAATCTAATCATTATGAGCGTTTTGCAACGATTATTTTTGAATCAACTGTCTTCTGAAGATTAAAATGTAGATGGTTTATTAAAAAATACATTTAAATACATTTTTGACAAAAATTGTTCTGGCTGGCCATTGTGATCTATATTTGCCGATCTATTGACATCGATGCACTGGTTTTATAGAAGACTTCTGGGAAATGTTTAGGGCACTCAATTTTGGAAGTGTAGTTTTGGACAGCACTACAAAATCGTGAATGCACTATATAGTGCACTAAGTTAGAGTGGAAATTAGGACATACCCATGGTCTGGAGGTTCCATCTGAGGTGCTCACGTACAAAGGCGACCGTCAAAGCTGAAATCGACACACAACTGTTCGCTGCAGCTTTGTTCCTCCCACAAGATGCACACACCTGGGGACCATCACAACTAAAACTTATAACATTTAAAATACATATTTTCAACACTTCACAAGCATTATTTTAAATCAGCTTCCTGTTAATTCAGAACTTCCATTAATGTCATAATTTTGGGTTCACCATAAACATAAGCGTCTCCTGATGCAGTAAAGTTTGTACTGAACAGGGGTGGCGATGCTGGAAATTGAGCATCAACACCAGAAGTAATTAGAGGAGCTGGGCTAGTATTGCCGATGTAAATCCTTTTTTTTTATGTTTGATAGAACAATTTTGTAAATTTTTGTTTGTTTTCTAAGTGCAAAATAAAACACTGGACAGAGACTTTTGGCAAATAAAAATGTTTATTAACTAACTATAAAAATCTAAACTGAACAGACATCAAATATAGAACATGGATATTAATAATAGCGTACTACAGAAATATGGGCGGTGGCTAGACGTGGCTAGATGTTGATGTTGCTTGTTGCTTGACACCAGCTTGGAGCCAGTCTAGAATGGAGAAGTAAGACACCTCCTTCCCTCCACTAGTCTGAGGGTTCACCTTGGGCAAGTGATGGCACCCTCTTGCCCCCCACCTAGGGTTACAGCTGAAACAAAAAGTCTGGCCAACGGTGTACAATGGCGGAAGAGGATGCAAATCCCAGCAGCTAGACAGCGGATGACCAGCACATAATACCCGGCCGGCCCCAAAGTGCAGAGACATGGGGTCGGCTCCAGCCATCGGATGCAGTTGGCTGCATGTGTACAGGCTGTCTTGGTTTGTCCTTGACTCTGTACTTTTGCTACCAGCGGAGGGTACCCCAGCAGTGCTGAGCAGCTACTAGTTCTATAGTGCCCAAGCTAGGAGAGGAGTGGAAAAGCCCTGTGGCCATGGAGTGAGAGCTTTTGCGGCAGGTCTGATGAACTGCGACGAAGCATGATCTCTGCACACAGGCGGTTGGAGTGTGATGGCCGTGCTTTTGCTGACGAACGACAGCATTGCAAGGTAGCTGCTCCAATGACAAGGCAGCCCTGTTTAGGGATGCATTGCCTGCCCTAGTTCAGGGAAGGTCCTAGAAAAGGTGGACTAAAAATTGCTCGTTCATACAATCCTGGCTGGCAAACCGCGGTCGGCGGGAATCCACAACAGCGGTACAAAAACCACTAATCTTGTGCTGGCATCATGGAATGTCAGAACCCTACTGGACAACCATGATCGACCTGAAAGAAGAACAGCTCTCATTTCACGTGAACTGGAGCGCTACAAGATTGACATAGCAGCATTACAATAAACTGGCCTTCTCCTAATCGTTGCTCAGAACATTTTCATACATTCTACTGGTCTGGCAAACCATCAGGTGAAAAAAGAGAAGCAGGGGTTGGCTTTGCATTTTCAAATCGACTTGTAAAAGATCTTGAGTCACTACCAACTGGAAAGAACGACCGTTTGATATCATTAAGAATTCATATTGGTCAAAGAAGATATCTCACACTGATCTCAGCCTATGCACCAACAATGACCAACAACGATGAAGTTAAAGAGCTCTTTTATCGCTCACTAGACAGCTTGCTCTCTGAGACTCCTGCTGCAGACAAGCTCATACTATTAGGAGACTTTAATGCAAGAGTAGAGGAAAGGAACATGAAGCATGGCCCCAAACGTTGGGAAAATTTGGAAGAGGGAAAATGAATTCAAATGGCGAAATGCTCCTGACAAAGTGTTCTGAACACGAACTGGCTATCACAAATACATTCTTTAACTTCCCAGACAAGTGGTACCACTCCTGGAACCATCCAAGATCCAAGCACCCAACTCTACTGGATTACATCATTACAAGGAAGTGTGATATGAGGGACTTTCGTAGCACCAGAGCTATGAGGGGAGCCGAGTGCTCTACTGATCATTTCATGATCGCTCCAAATGTAACATCAAACTAAAACCTCCACCTATGAAGAAGGATCATTTAAGAAACTGAGCGTAGTGAAGTTGAAGAAACAAAGTGAGAAGGACAAGCTTGTAACTGTGATCAATGAAAATCTCTTAACACCACCAACTGGTACTTGTGAAGAACAGTGGCAAGCCTTGAAGAAAACAGTGTATAGTGCGGCATCAGGCGTGCTTGGCAAACCTACTAGGAAACATGCAGACTGGTTTGATGAATCAAGCGAAGAAATTATCGAACTTATCAACAAGAAGAATATCTTTGTTCACAGACACTAGCTCCTAGATGTACTAGAACAACAAAAAACAAATACAAGACCGTAAAATCTGAGCTCCAAAGGAAACTGCGGCAAATGAAAAATGAATGGTGGACCAAGAAAGCAGATGGAATCCAGAGCCTTGCAGACAGAAATGACTCCAAAGCCTTCTTTGCATCACTGAAGGAAGTGTATGTGGTCACGAAAGGGTGCCTGCTTGGACTTAGTGAAGAATATTGATGGCAGCGTGCTCCACACAGACAAAAGCAAGATCATGGAGAGATGGAGAGAGCACTTCAGTCTCCTGCTGAATCCAGAGACCACCGTTGATGATGTTGCTGTCAGCAACATTCCACAACTACCGGTCAGGTATCACATGGATACACCACCAGCCACAGAAGAGCATGACAAGGCCATCAAAGAAACAAAATGTGGGAAAGCTGCAGGACCAGATGAGTATACCATCGGAGGTCTGAAATATGGTGAACCATCTTTGACAAAACACCTGTTGCAGCTATTCCGCAACATCTGGTCAACAACAACAGCAGAAGTCCCTCAAAATTTCAAGGATGCAATCATACGTGACTATTTATAAAGAAAAGGAGACCGTGCAGAATGTGGAAACCACAGGGGAATTTCACTTCTTTCAGTAGCGGCTAAGATACTTGCCAAAATTCTTCAAATTAGATTACAGACTCTTGCTGAAGACATCCTTCCTGACAGTCAGTGTGGCTTCAGAGCCAACAGATCTACTCATGATATGATATTCACACTGCGACAACTGCAAGAAAAGTGTGCTGAACAACGCCAACCACTAATTGTCACCTTTGTGGACTTCAGCAAGGCTTTTGACACGGTTCACAGAGAGACCCTATGGAAACTACTGAGTCGTTACGGTTGCCCACAAACCTTTATTAGAGTGTTACGTAGTTTTCATGATGGTATGACTGCTAGTATCCGCTGTGGTTCAAAGCATGCCAGAAGAACTTGGTGACCTCTTTATTAAGAACAGAAGCGATGGAGATCTTTTCAATCTTGACGCCTGCAAGCAAAGACAAGACACGGGGTTCTACTGATACAGGAGTTGCTCTTTGCAGATGATTCAGCACTTAACTCTCCAAAGTCTTCAGAATTTAATGCAAGAGCTACTGACAGCCTTTGCTGAAGCTTCCGCAAGATTTGGACTAACAATCAACATCAAGAAAACAGAAGTCCTAATCCAAGACACCCATAATGCAAAGCTGAACCCACGAACAGTGCTCCTGAATGGTATTCCACTGGCTGAAGTAGACAAGTTCTCTTACTTGGGAAGTACTATCTCCAATAGTGGAAGTATAGACACAGAAATATCAAAAAGAATTCAATCTGCAGCGTCAGCCGGAAAAATTGAAGTCGTCTGTGGGACCAGAGAGGAATCCACCTGAAAACCAAGATAAAAGTCTACAGAGCTAAATAAAAATGCCCAACACTTCTGTACAGCTCTGAAACTTGGACTATCTACAAACGCCATATTAAGAGTCTTTATAAAGTACAGCAGAGACATCTCCGACAACTAATGAACATCTCATGGAAAGATAATGTATCAAACCTCGAGGTACTGAATAGGGCAGAAATGCCGAGTGTTGGTAGAAAATGCTCACCACATGTAAGCCTTTAAGGTGGGCAGGGCATTTTTAAAGGCATGGAAGACACCAGACTACCAAAAGCTGTTTTCTTTGGAGAAGTGAAAGAAGGATCAAGAAAAGTTGGAGCCCCGCTACTACGCTTTAAAGAAATAAATCAATAACAACTGGAAGGGAAAAGCTGAAGACCGTGTGACATGGAGGAAGGTGGTGACCGGCGCTGCTGCTGCTATCAGGGAACGAAATGTTCAGCTATCGTTAAGGATGTCCTCCCACATACGCCATAGGCACAAGCTCCTCCCCGCGTCATCGTCGACATCGACGGACTGCTAAAGAAGAAGAAGAAGACTACAGAAATAAAAATAAGAAAACAGACAAATATTAAAAAAGCTACTACAATATAACAAATACCCCCCCCCCCCCCATAACTATTTTGATAACTCTCTTCACCCTGCCAAATTGGGCAGTTTTCCACTCAATTCTGGCTTTTTTTGCCCAATCTGGCAACACTGCAGACAGACAGACAGACACGACGTTTGCATGAACTTAAATTTAGTAAATTAAAACTTGTTTCTGAACGCATTAATTAAAAGCAAATCTGGAAACTATAGAAGCAAATATCCCACGATGAAATCTGAAGAGATGCAGATGATCCATCATACCTGCACCATCTGAGGAAATGTGGAAAACAGAAAGTGTTTTAGTGTTTTGAGGCTTGATGATAGAAGCAGCTGTGTAAAAAAGTGTTGTTATTGTCCCCCAAATCCACTTCATTCCCGCCTCTAGATGTGAGTGAGAGGATGTCGCAGAGGTCCAGTCCACTCACTCTAAGCTTTTAGGAAAGGGACCCAACCAGCGTCAAAAAGGAAAAACAACAAGATAAGTTGGTTTCATTTGGTTATGACTAGAATGCGCTCACGAGTTGTGACATTTTGTCATAATGCTAATGAGTGAAACTGTGATTACAGGGCCTGGAATGTAAACAGAGCAAACACTGGATGGTGGCATTAATGCATCTCCAGCAGGTCGAGGGCGTTTATCTGGACATATCCTAATTGAACCCTGTATAATATGTTTGGTTTGGGGCTGAGACTTTGCATTCAGGCTGAGAGATCAGACGAAGAAAGCTATCTGTATCAGCAGTCCCTCCTCTGAAAGCTGTGCTAATGGGCACTTAAATGCAACCTTGGTGACCCTCGAAAGTGTGGGAGACGTTAAAGTGGAATAAATGGCTCCATAAAAGGATGTTTTGTCATCTGTCTTGAAAAAACTATCAGTGTGAAACATGCATTTTTCTTCCCACTTTGTAAGAGACATTAGACCGAAGAACCAATACTTTATTTTGAAGCTTTCAACTTCCAGCCTGCAACCTGAAGATATCAATTTGAGAAGAGCCGGACAGAATCACTTTTCAGTTTTGCATAAAATTGACAACCATCTGGGAACGCCTTGGAAAATTGCCTGGTGCTGAATAAGTGATGAAGAGTTGAGTCTAGTGTCAGTTGTGATAATGTGGCAGCTTTTTAATGCATTGGCACCATCACAGTGCATAATTACAGTGACAGGGAGATGCCATGTCTCTGATCTGCAACATGTAATACATTTTGGTCTCCAATTCTTTTGTAAAAATGATGTTTCTCATTTTGGGAGGTCTTTTTTAGCCTTCTCCTCTTAAGTCTGCTGCTTCAGAGGACAAACACGTGCCAAGAACAACTCAATCATTTTTTTACAGCCATTCTTTACTTGGACCCATAAAAGTCAGAACGCACATCAAGTCAAATGAAAGGACCCCCCCTACCTCTGGATCGAAACTCATTTGAAAGCAAAAATAACTAAAGCAGTTCAAAAAATAACCAACAAAATAATTATAACTCCAGGAAAAGCGTAGAGAACACCAGATGCCCTTGTGCATCTCCGTCATTGACCTCACCAAAGTCTTTGACCTGGTCAACTTTTGAAAATCCTCCCAAAAATCAGCTGCCCAACAACACCTTCGAGTGTGAATCCTTCCAGGGGAAAGCAGCCTCAACCTTAGCCTGCCTGGCAACTCGAGTGTGGACAAATCCCAGGCTGACAACCGCAACAAAGAAAGCAGTGTACAATGCCTGCGTCATCAGCTTCCTGCTGTACGGGAATGAGACATGGACCACATACGCCAGACAAAAGAGACTAAACACCTTCCACCTATGAGGTCTGCACCGCATCCTGGCCATGACCTGGCAGGACAAAGTCTCCAATTTTGAAGTTCTGACTGGAGCAGGCCTTCCCAGCATGTACACCATGCTCCGACAGTGTTGCCTGCACTGGCTCGGCAATTTACGCTGTGTGGAAGATGATGGAATCCTAAAGAAGATCCTCTACAGACAACTGGGAAGATGTTCTGTAATCCTGGACACATTTTTCTATAAAGGTTTGAACTTTGAGGGAAATGTGTGAAAATGTTCATGTCTGTCTGAGAAACTTCTTAAAGTGTACAGTACGAGGTTTACAGCCTTAACCCTCGTGCTATCCTAGGCACTTTAGCATTGGGAGTTGGGTCATCTAGACCCCACTAGACAGTGCTCTGAACCTTTTTTCTTCAATGATTTGTGATCTTCACTGGTGTCCATGGATTACATGAAATCTTTCCACCTTTATCCACCTTTGTCATGGTAGGGAGAACACGTCAATGGTTAACTGGTCCCCATAGGATAGGACAAGGGTTAAACATCCGTAATCATACTTTGAGGATTTCATCTACCATGGGTTATTCCCAGGTCATTATTGTAAATGAGAACATGTTCTTAATAACCTAGGTAGTTAAATAAAATGTAAAAAATGTAGAACGTGACTATAGCGAAAAAACGATGGAACATTGTAAACCTGCAGTTCAGTTTCAAATTCAGAGGCTTCATTTACTATGCAGAATGAATGGAAAAAACCATTCACATTTAGCAAATGAGACAGAAAATTCCTGTCGCTGAAACAGATTGAAACATGTTTCTCTGAATATCACTGAACCCAAATTCTCCTTTTCATTTAGCTGTTACTGATATTTTTACCGTCAGGCTTGTAAAGGTTTTTTTCACTGGAGATTATCTCTGGAGGTGTTTTCTCTGAAAGTTGGGGAGTGAGGCGTGACGTTAGCTTGTACCCTTTGAAGGAGGCCGGCAGAGGAAGAGTGGAGCATTAGCAAGGTGCTTGAGTAATGGATTGTTCTGAGTTGATAACCTTTCAGCTTATTATCCCAATTAAAGTATACAGCTGGAGGAGAAATGAAGTCAACAACGAGCCACTTTGTTTGCACATTTACAGATGAGTGTTAGAGTAAGGGGGATAGTGGGGGGGTGAACAGAGCTCTGTGATCACAGCATTCAGCTGGCATTCAACACTTTTACCAGACACATAAAATATGATTCATTAGCATAATAACCTCAGAAATGCTCAGTATTTTGTCTTTCAAAAGGATGAAGGTTAATTCAGGTGATTAGCAGCAGATTTGTACGGCTATGTTGTGTGTGAAGGTGATTGTCTTTTGTGCTTATGCGATTGGAGTAAGAAACACCACAGCCCTGTAAACAGGAAGGGACGGGCTAAGGAAGAACGGAGAGAATTCGAGGAACTTGCAGCAGGTGGAAAGCTCTCTTTTGACACCTCATATCTGCCACAAAAAGACATGTTAGGAAGGAGGAACGGGCACTTTGCCTTGTTCTCCTGCTGCCATTATGCGGGTTTCCTCTGAACGGGTGTAATTCCCCTCCCGGGGGGACAAGGTTGTTCCACATGAGCTGCTTCCCTAATAACCAACCCAAGCCTCCCTGTGAAAAATCCATTAAGGTCAAGTCATGCATAGTTGATTGAACATCTCATCTGGTGGTCTGCTAAGGAGAGCCATGAGCGAAAGAATACCACATTAATCAGAAGCAAAATGTTTTTATGGTTATGGAACCTCAGACGTTCTTTGGGGGGCTTTTTGGCACATTTGTATCGTTAGCGCACATGTCTGACTCAGGAACATATTTGCAGAAACTGGATGATGGATGAGTGCCGAGTCAGATGTAAACAAAAGGAGCGGCTCTATAAATTGTGACATAAACAGTTGGGGGGGGGGGGGCAGCTCTTAACCCCAGAAAGGCCCCTACAGCAATGCTGTCCAAAACAAACATGATGACAGTGGGCAGAGAGCTGCGTCAGGAGCTCCCTGATCTCTCCTCCACCTCCACCCATTCAGAGGCAGCTTGTGTCTCCCTGCTGCGTTAGTTCAGACGCCACATCCATCCCAGTGAGCCATGCAGGGGAGAGGCAGATCCAAGGACGATGCTGACTGACGCAGCGCCTCCTCCAGTGGATGTGGGTCCTGCAGCGGCGTAAAGAAGAGCGTCCGAAACGATGCAGCCAGGCGTGAAATCACCTCGCTGCAGCTTAAAAAGCCTTACATGGATTTTTAATGATGAGCCAATATCTCTTATATGCCAACTATACTCAGTGACTCCATTCTGTTTAATGCATATTTAACTTGTGGGAGGAGTAGGAGCAGATTAATGGGATGTCGCAGGTTGTGTCTCTAATGAACTGCTCTTAAGAACGATGTCATGCGACCTTAAGAGTTGGACTGAAAGCACCACCTCTTACATAAAAAAGCCAAAAAATCAATAAACTTACAAATTTATGAAGAGGTTTTCCAGATTTTACTCATTTAACCTTCTAAAAAAAGTTTTATCATCAAACTTTATCCGTTTCCAGACCCAACTCTTTCCTCATCTCCAGCTACAGCACAGCACCCGGGTCGACCCATCATGGCCCAAACTATGGCTTTGCTATCTTTGATTGCTTCTGTGTTGTACCGTAGTGCTGGCCTCTAACCCACCTTGCAGAAGTGTGTGTCGGTCCCTGGACTCCAGAATGAGAATGTGATGCTCATGCTGTGACAGATCTCACAGGCTGTAGAAGGAGTAAACCCCACATTCGTCAGCCACACCTGGGCTCTGACAGTGAAGCCTGAGACGGCAAATTACCAACCTCTTGTGGTGCTGTTTGCACTGCCCAATAGGTGGACTGTTGGTGGGTCCTGAGACAATACCAACAGGGCCATGCCGTTGACGCCTTCAGCCACCATTGTTATGGACGGCCTCTATAGTGCAGAAAAACGTCATGCATTTCCAGAACCAGTATGAGGCACGATAAGGAGTGGAACTTTCAATGTTCTCCTCTCCATGAGAAGCTGCTCTACTTTGAGCTCTTCCTAGAAATCTGACCTTCTCTTTGCATCTCAAAGGGAGCCCCCCCCAACACCACCACCACCACAAAAAAGGAAGCTCCCTTCTGAATCGATGCTCTGTCCTCATCTCTGTGAATGAATGAATCTGTATTGACATAGTACTTTAAACCACCATGAGGCTGTCAAAGTGTCTACTAAAAAATCTTAGAAGAAAATAAAATACAAATTTGAGCAAATAAGACAAAAAAAAGTACAAAGACAGTATAACTGTCATGGTGCCTCGGCCAGACTCCTCCCCCTCCAGCTTGGCTCCACTCTGTTCCTGATTACCCTCCAGCTGCCGTCACTCCACTCATCATCCTCTGCTGTTTAAAAGGAGATCCAACGCCACTAATCAATGCCAGATCGTTACCCATTACGGTGACTAGTATGGTCTTGTCTAGCTCTTGTGCTTCTAGTCCTAATCCAAGTTCTGGCTCTAACTTTGTCTCCTTGTCTCAGGATTCCTGCCCACGAGTGACGTCAGTGTGGACCCCTCTCTCTGCCGTTTGGAACGAATCGGTGAATCGCCGCGCTCGTACCTCCAGCCGTGCCACAGACGTTTGCCCATCTGGATCACCTCTCGCCTGCTCAAAGTTCCATCCCTGGGAAAAACAAACACTCTTACCTGCCACTCGCCTGTGCTCTTTCTGGGTTCCAGCGTCTGGGTCCGCCTCGCATTGAAATCATGACAATAACATACATACAATGTGGATACAATAATGACATAAAATAAGTCAATTAAAACAAGATGCCACCAACTGCTGGGTATTAAAAGCCATTCTAAAAATTAGGTCTTTAGTTTACATATAACCCTTGTGCTATCTTAGATGACCCCACCCTTACATTGACATTTTCTCTCTACCATGACAAAGGTGGAAAGATTTCATGTAATCCATGGACACCAGTGAAGATCACAAATCATTCAAGAAAAAAGGTTTGTTCAGAGCACTGTCTAGTGGGTCTAGATGACCCAACTCCTAGGATAGCACAAGGGTTAAACAGTTTCTCAGACGGACATGAACATTTTCACACATTTCCCTCAAAGTTCCTAGGATAGCACAAGGGTTAAAACTGTTTAACCCTTGTGCGGGGGAGAACATGTCAATGTGAGGGTGGGGTCATCTAAGATAGCACAAAGGTTAAGGTTGATGTCATGTGGGGCAGCTCGGTGGTGGAAGAGGGAAATGCATCCCACTGTCTTTGTCGTGACCACTGACTGTATGTGAGAACTGGACTGGGTCAGTATGACGTCACCCACAGAAAAGAGTTTATTTCCAGCTCCAACCAAATGAAGTCAGTTCGTTTGCCATTTTTTTGCGATACCAACAGCGCCACGGGAATTAGTCCAGGATGGTCTGAGTCGTCGTTTTCATGCCAACCACTCTTTCCATTCAGGAGTGAGCTTATAGGAAGTCCACACCCCTACCACGGACAGTGGAATCAAACATTTTAATCAATAGATGGGGAGCCAAGAGGAACCACATAGTTATATTGAGGCATCTGATTGGTCAGTTTATAACTTTACTAAGTTGCAATGAAGAAAAATATCAAGGAAAAAAATAGGATTAGCAAAAACATGTTAAAAAAGTATCAGAGCAAGAATAGTTATTCTGACCAATAGAATGACTGAGTAACAACTGTTAAGTCATGGGATTTTGACTTCTTGGAGCTAGTAGGTACTTCTTGTCTGGAACACCAGGGGGAGGGGCCACTCAGTCAAGTTCCTAGATACAGTTTGTAGTCATGACTCGGGAACATCGAGTAGAACTTAAAACTCAATAATGGCTCCAAAGAGTTGGACAGAACCCACTTTAAAGCCCAACAAAATGACTGGATTGTGCATTACTCAGTTACATGAGTTTTTTTGTTTTGTTTTTTAAATCTTATGAGTGTTTACAACTGCCTAACGAAAGATACAAAAGACTGAAGAAAATCGCATGATCACATGAGGAAGTGCTGCTGATGTCAGGTCTTTAGAAGGCAAAATCCAAAGTGGATTGCAGTGCAATAAGCACCTTTCTCTAAAGCATTTTTACATTTTTGATTTTTGTTTCTCTCTTATCATTATTATTAATACACTTACCCATTAATGTTTTAGCTAAAGGTCTGCTGGAATTCTTTAAGATCATTATGCAAATATCCTTCCAGCTAAGGTTTGCAGCAGCAGCAGTATCACTGGGGCTGGAACTGAGTCGGTGCCTGTCTGCAGCGAACAGACAAATTTGTGCTCACGCTTTTTCTGCTTAGGACCTCTGCCTAGAGAGAATCAACCAGCACTAATGGAGATCACACCTTTTGCTTGTTTACAGACAGATCACTCCTTGTAAATACTCAGAGAGGATGGAAATGATGCAAATGAATGAATTCATTTAGATGATTTAAAAATTACAGCTTTCATTTCCCCCCCTTTAAAAAATCAGATGTAAGACAAGGTGTTTCCATGGCGCTGCTCAAAGGTGAGCTTGTACTTGCATGAAATTTCATCAGGAGCTCATAGCAGACTCCATCTGTTCGGCGCCATCGAAAAGTCACCAAGTACGTGGTAGGGCTGCTGACAGGGGGGTGGGGGGGCAATGAAATTAATCACCTACTCTTTAACCCCACAGGGAAGGACTGAGTGTGTGAATGCAGAAGACTGTATTTAAAACGGGGCACGATCCGCTAATAAGGACCACAAGCTGAGTGTGTGATTAATTTAATGGAAGCTGATCACATGTCTCTTGGAGGGGTAAGGAAAGCTCAATTTAACCAGAAGAAAAGATGATCAAATATTACAATGAAAATGGGCGGCTATTATGAAATACTGAAAGTGCAAAGAGGTTTTTCAGTTTGGATTCTTACAACGCTTTGTTAAGGGGGGGGGTTGGATCTGCACCTGCTTCCAGGTTCTCCGTGGGAATCCAGGTGAAGAGGCAGAAGAGCAATTCTTATGCACAATCTGTGTTTGGAGAAACTAACACTGAATGTAATAAGCAAAATTGACCATATTTTCCATGCTACACTCAAAAAAAGGAAATTACCAGCCAATTAAGTTTACGAAAAAGTAACTTGTCATTTCAACCAGAAAATTTTATGTTTGTAAATCTTACGTGAATGAATCGTGTCGATTGTACATAAAAATAATCAATTTAAAAGTTACTAAATTCAATCATGTTGATCCAACATGATACCATTAAATTGGATACATTAGTAATCGCAAGGAATTGTGGGATACCATTTTCTTTGTCTATCTGGGCAGATTGGGGTCTAAGTGTGAGTTTTTGTCCATGGGTTTTATTGTCTAGGTATTTTACTCTGTTTTAACTAATGATTTAAACAGTTGTATTATTTTCTTTGCACCATGAGTTAGAGTTTGGTAGAGGATGATGACCAACCCCCTTGTGTGGCAAATTGTTAATGTTCCTATACTTAACACAGAGTCCGTGGTGTTTCAGCTCCTGTCTTGTGTTGTGGGACTTTGCTGGGAAATTCATGTCTTTGATGTGAAAATAGAAAGACCCATTGGTAGTAGCTTTGGAACAACGTATCATTTACAGATGTATAACTAAAATTAAAGTAAAAATAGTAATTAAAGTTAAATCAATATAAAAAGAGTTGGGTAGTCATACAAATTTAAGTTGAATAAACTTAATTTACTTAGGTGTGACCGATTGAAGTGATTCAATTAAGTTGGATCAACTTTCTTCTTTTTAGAGTGAGCAAAAATATTAATTTAAAGTTGGGTGCAACTGCTGTATTTAAATTGAATAAACTTAAATTTATTAGTTTGAACCTAAATACATTACGTTGACCCAACCTAAATACATTAAGTAGGACCAATATGATTCATTTTTGTTCAAGTAACGCAATCTAATCATGTGGAAATCCTTTCCATAATTTTTTTATGTTCGTTCAAAGTGAATGTTTTTTGAGTGTAAGAGATTCACTTAAAAGTCTTTTTCTTTTTTCAAAAAATGACAGAGCGTGTCATAATTTTGAGCTCCTTACATTTATTGATTAATGCCGGTTGCTTATTCATGTCAAAGCAATTTTGAGATGTACAAGCTGCTGTGTCAAAATATTTTGCTGGTTGTCATTGTAAATATGCTAATGCAGCTGTCGGACTGTGTTGTTTTCACGTGTTACTAACAAGGTTGGGAGTTACGGGCATTGTGGATACCAGGGTTGTGACAATTCATTGATTGATTGATGGATCAATTTGTCTGAGGCAAGTTGTTAATAGAATCAAATTGAATCGACCTATATCTATAGAAAAGCATTCAAAAAGGAAATAAACTTATTATAATCTTGGAAAATACCATTTGGATTGAGACATGGTATGTTTGTTTAACTATAATCTACAAACGACCAAGTGCATCACAGCAGACACACACATGTGATGTCATTAAAACTGATCAGTCCATTTCAGTCCAATGATTGGAAGCACTTTGAATTCAGCAAATTAATGTGACCATCCAGTGTCTAGAATGTTCCCTTTGGATTCTTTAATGTGGAAAAACAACAGTGGTGAACTTTAGGAAACTAACATGTGAATGGATTTGACATTCATTCTAGTTTACTTGTTTGTTTGGACACAGATTTCATTTCCACTTGATGATCTGGAAGAAATCCAAGAATCCGGAAAACTTCACTGTTCAGTAGCAGGAATTTCTGTCTGAGTCTCACTGGTTGAAAATTTGGCTAAAGATGCCCTTGATCCATTTTAGGTCAGTGAATTGGATATTTCAAAATGAAACAAAATTGAATACAAATCAAATGAATCATCAAACACAAATTATGATATGAATCAAATTGTGGTTAAAATGAATCGTTGGCTGACGTGTTTATAAAGTTTATAACGTTTATAAAGTCTGACTGACTGATGGACTTATCTCTGACTTGTTAGTCTTGCTTAATGCGCCTTAGAAATCAGAGCACTTTGTATTAGACAAAAGTTTGAAAATAGACCATTAACATATCCAGTGCGGCCTACGCATAAGATAAAACCCGAATACGGACCAGAACATGACAATTGAAGATGGTGAAGATCTGACAGAACGGGTGGAAACAGGCAGATCTGACAAACAGGAGACCTGAAATTCAGCAACAAAGACAAAGCTGATGAGGGTTATCAGAGTGACATGCTGTGACAGTGAAGGACAGGAAACAGGGCCGAATGCAAAACATGAGTGAAGGTAAGGAGACTGGAGGTCAAACAGCAGCTCCCTCACAGTCAGATCAAGGACCCAGAATGTTCATCTGACCTTCAGTTAAACTGTGTGCCTATTCGACTCAACTTCAACCACCCCATCTATGCACTGAAGTCAGAGGGAGATATCACAAATGTTAGAAAAAGGATCCTCCTGGTTTTTTATTATGCGCTGCTGATTAAATTGTTAGGATAAAGTAAAAAGGGCAAACACTGAGTCCTTGGAATTCAAAGCACGTGATCACAATCGCAGCAGAATTTATTCCTTTTTCTTGCCTTCAGCACAGAAGTTATTGTAATTTTGGCCATTAATAAATCTCTCTGTCAATAAATAAAAGACTACTGGATTAGAAACAGCCTTGTGATGCAAAAATTTGACAAACTTCTGTTCATGAAATTATATTGACCTTTCAAAAACATTGGGCTCTAACACATTTAGGTTTGAACAAAGTAAAAAGCTCCTTTCATCTTAATCATCTAAGCTGGAAAATGATAAATATTTCTTTGTTTTAATTAAAGCAACACATTTTTCCATCTCGAGGGATGGATACATGTGTTAGACTTAACTCGAGGTCAAGAGTTTATGAAAAATCCTTTCGCTAAAGCTTTTGGAAGGCTGTCAAAGAAAAAAATACTAAAACGTTCAAATGATCAAGTAATGAAAGCTTTGATAACTCACTTGTATTAAACTCATTTTTGTCAACCTGTAATCAGAAACTTTAAAAAGTTTGGGTGGAATTAGGATGTGGATAATTTGAGTAACTGTCACCAGATGATATCTGTACCTGTTTTAGTTTATCTTTATCATAGTACACTCTAAGACTTGTTTTGGGAAAAACTGAAAATTGTAATTTAACTATAAAAGACTGTGATGGCTGCCTACGCTGCCACACCATCAGGGCAGTAACCTCCTGCACCACACCCTACATATCTGTTCACTTTATTTGTTTGCATATACTTTTAGATTTCTTTTTCAAAGGTAACATACATTTGATAACAAATTTATTAACATGTTTCAGTTTACTTTATTATAATTTGCTTTATTAATTTGATGTTATGCTTTGAGTTACCAGTGCTAAAGGGAACCATTGCTGCTGCTACTGCCATCTGCTGCTGGAACCATCAAGTCAGGCCTGACACAGCAATGCATGCCAGTCAGCAGAGGCCTTATATTCAGCAGGCAGCTAATTGGACTGAACCATCACCCAGTGGACAAGGAACTCTTTTTGTGTTTCTTTACTTTAGTTTCCATTTTGACAGTCCTTAGTTTCATTCATTGTGTATGTTAATTTATCACATGTTGGACATTAGTTTAGTTTTTTCTTTGTATTTTGTCTTAGTCTTTTTAAGTTCCCCCTGTGTGTCTAGTTGGTTTGATCAGCCACTATATATGTTCCCTTGTGTTTGCAATTAGGGAGGTCAGTTTAATTATGTTGGTTTGTCTGTTCAGTTGTCCTTTGTTACATTTAAAAGCTTGTGTTAATTTTGTTACTTGGACCTCTTTTAAGGGCCCATTTTTGCCCATTTACACATTTTGAAAAATAAATTTAAATATTTTTGATAAAATTGTTTGCTGTCCTTGCCTTCTACTGCTCGGTCCACCACAAAGACATACATAAATATGTATGAAGGCCCAAAATACCATCATCTGTTAAGTAAAAAGAAAAAAAACATCTTTTATTGCTACATTTTAGTTTGTTGATTGTGTATTCTACAGCCTTGTGCAGCATGAAAACTTTTTTTAGAGGTGGGGTTTTAGAGTTTGTGCACACTCATCGACCACTTTAGAAACACCTGTCCAACATATCGTTAACTCAACTTTCTGATCAGTCAATCACATGACAGAAACTCACTGCATTCAGTCATGCATAAATGGTTACGCTGATGTGCTGCACTTCAAACTGAATATCAGAATGGAGAAGAAAGGGGATTGAAGTGACTTGAAATGGTTGTTGGTTCCAGACAGGCTGGTCTGAGGATTTCAGAAACTGCTGATCTACTGGGATTTTCACCCACAACCATCTCTAGAGTTTACAGAGAATGGTCTGAAAAGGAGAGAATATCCAGTGAGCAGCAGTTCTGTGGGCAGAAATGTCTTGTTGACGCCAGAGGTCAGAGGAGAATGACCAGACTGGTTCCAGCTGATAGAAAGACAACAGGAACTCAAAGAACCACTGGTTCCAACCAAGAAGATCATATCAGAATACACAACATGTTTAGCAACACCTTGATGCAGATGGACTACAACAGCAGAAGACCTCCTATCAGCTAAGAACAGGAAACTGAGGCTACAGGTAATTTGCACATGAAGAGAAAGGTTGTATTGAATTGTACTGACTAACCTTCAGGGTTTAGAGGCCAATGAATCAGTCAATGCTTCCATTTTTGACTGTTTAAAATAGTTGAAACCTTTTGTATTTTTAAAGACCAAGTCAAATGAAAATTGTGTTTTTGGTGTTTTTAAAACATTGTGGTTGTATTTTTCTGCTGATGGAAGACATGTATGAAGAAAATCCACCTGAATATTGCATTTCTAAGTGTTTCTTTATTCATATAATTGAGAATCAGGAGCAGACAGAAAAATTCAGTTTAGAAAAAAAGCTCAATTGCGAGAAGAAAAAACTCTGCACTACAGTCTCAGAGGAGAATTTCTAATAAACTCCTGTCGCTCTGCAGAAACTATGTCCTAGAAAACGACACAGGTTGTAGGACTTAGGCTAAAAACATCACAATCATAATTAAAAGACCACTGGGAAAGCTTTGAGAATAGTTTAAAACATGATTGGAGGGGGACTTTAAGATGCTGTCATGATAACAAAGGCATTCTGGATCTCAGCATCTGTTTGGAGGTTTTTGTTTTTTCTGGACTTGATGAATCTGTTTGTTCCAAACTCTGAATGTTGCCTTCGCAGAATCATGGGGGAATTCTTCATCAAGTGTTTTCATGATGCCTAACACGTCTGTCCTTACACTGTCAAGTACTCTAAGTGCCAGTGGGTAAGAGTGCTCCTTATCCTCCTGTAAAAAGATGAAATGGGAGAGAGAACCACCACCAGAGGAACCAAGAGGACAGTGTCCTTTGAGATGCTGCTTCCACGTATTGGCTGTTTTCTTTGAAAGCTGCAGTTTAGTGTCTGAGTGCCGTTTGCATCAGAGCAGCTGGACTCTTTGCCCTTAAGTGGGGAGGGCCATGAAAACTGTACTCCCACCTTTGACCTCAGGCTCTCAGGGAGCCGCTGTAACTGTTCACATTCTTGTCTGTAAATGGAGGAGTCGGCTCACGGGACCCGCTGAATTTCAGACAGTTGATCATCGCATATTCACATCATAAACTAAAATATCACATCAGCAGAAACACACCACAGCAGCTGTGAAGCATGGAGGGGGGGAGTGTCATCATTTGAATGTTTTCAGAGGTCAGAGGGATTTTGGTTGCCATTGTCAGTGAAGTGAACAAAACTGTTTCACGGACCAGGAATTTGCTGCAGTGCCAATGTGCCAATACAACACTTAATAATAATAAGGAACTAAAAATAATACATTCAACAGTAATGAGCCAAAGAAATTGACACAGAACAATATAAATAAAGTCTGAATAGAAAAAGAATAAAAATAAATTCTGAAATAAATAGAAATAAATTCTGCAGTTGCATCCTCGTCGTGTTCAAAGGATCCAGTAGGATTGTTACCATTGAAGCTTTTCTTTCAGGGTAGTGGCCCAAAAAGCATGTGGAAGGCAGAGAATTGTCTTTCTTCCAGACTTCATCCTAATGGAAACAGAAATACGACATTCACGCTTAAACTTGATACGTTGACAGTTGAAGGTCTGTCTGGAGACAGATGTCAGCATTCAATGCCTTTTCTCCATCCGGCACCAGCAGGACACATATTTGCTTTAGCGAGGCTGAACTTTCTGTGGCCTCTTTCTATTTCAGCTGCAGTGTTTCGACCATTTGCACTTATCGACTCGTCTGCTTTTTCTGCACAGGCCTGGTTCTTCTTTTTCCATCCTCCATGACTAAAGTCTACACTTCCAACACCAACAACTCTGAGATACACCAGTCCAGGAGATCCAAGAAAGCCTGTTGTCTCCTACAAGACAGCCGGCAAGTGAATGTCACCTGAATCTGTCGTAAATTCATTGAAATGCTTTCAGTTTTGTGTTAGTTTTCAGGTCCCCAAAGATTCCCATTTATGGTATTTAATGATAATTTTATTGTGTCATGTGTTTGACATTCTGCTAATTTGAGATCAGAAGGACAAATGTTACTCGAATTAAAAAAGTAAAATCTTTGTTAGAATTGGTCAAGAATCCAGATGATGTTGATTTTCTCCAAAGTTCCTCTTATTTTCTGAGGACAGCCTGCCTCGTGACTCAAAGAACAAGAAAGTCGGTTGATGAGTATGGGAATCAACCAACTCACCATTTTAGAACAATGTCTCCTTAATAACCTGAAGGTAACAGTGCAATCATTCATTCTGAAACCCCAGGAATGTATACCAGGGGTCAGTGGATGATCTGTAACACAGAAAGTCCTGGAACAGAAAGACTTTATGAGGTGGGAACTGTGAGAAACTGCATGCCTGCTGGCGGCGATGAAGTCACGCTCGACAAAGCAGGAGTCTTTCATTTCATCGGACCAAAAATGAGACACATTGGCTCTTGTGTGCTTTTTAATTTCCCAGCTGTAACCCCAGTCATTTTCATATTTGACCTACTTGTACATGAACTTGAATAGCTTCTGACATATGGAAGAAAATGACATATTTGAGATGAGATCTATCACCGTCAAACAGCCTCTAATGGTAACCCACCTCTGGACTATTTGCTCATCATTTCTTTCCCTCCTGTCATTTTTCTGTGGCTGTCCATCACAGAAAATGAACTCGGTTAAATCCACAATGACATCCATTGGGAAATTGAAAGGCAAGTTTCTGAATTTTGGTGCTTCTGATATGTATTTCTGATAGATGCTGCATGAATTTTGCCACTCTGTAACATTTTCCTTTCAACTTGTCTAAACAAGTTTTAGTTTGTGTGAGAAAAAGACTTGAAGGTTAACGGGAATCAAAAGACGAGCTGATTCTTGATCCGATATATTATAAGCATTTAGGCACATATTTACGACTGCATGTTGATGTGTATATTGATATATAAATAAATGGTATATAAAAAAAGTCAACTGTCAAACCCTTATTAAGGGAATAAACAAAAGCACATTTTATTTAATTTTCATCCACAGCTGTATGAAAGTGTGAAATATGTTTCTATGTTTTGCCGATAGACGCTTTCTTTTACAGTAAAGTAATTACAGTGTACTTAAGTGGTATTTAAATGATACTAATTGTGTAACTACTGGGTACTTTCAGGGTACTTACATGGTACTTTTATAGAATTTACTGGGTACTTACAGTGTGTTTACATGGTACTTTCTATGGGACTTTACTGGGTGGAACTTTTTTGTGTCTACTCTGTACTTACCGTGTATTTCTGTGGTACTATTTGGTTCATACCTATGTGGTACATACTGGGTATTTATAATATTCTTACTGGGTATTTACATGTTGTGCAAAGGTGTCTTTTGTGGTACTTACCACATGTAAGAACAAGGTAAGTACAAATAAAGTACCTTGAATTTAAGTCTGCACTCGCATGTTTCATGGTATTTACCATAAATTTACCATAGAAACTACCCCTTAAGTACACTGAAACTGGACTGTAAAAGAAAGTCAGCGCTATTTCCACTCAACTACATGGTACTTTCAGTAGTAAATGCTGGGTATCGTCACGTATTACCTTTCTATACAGTGTACATACACACTTGGTCTTCTGACCTCACCATATGAGACAATGCTAACTTGTTGGTAAAGGTGAAGTAACTGCATTGTAAAAACATATTTTGGCCTGATTACTTTTAACATGAGGGAAATTTAAAGAGAAACAAGACAGCAATGAAAACAACAATCTTTAATATGATACACTTCTGCAGCATACAAAGTGTCATCACAATGAAATGTGTTTTAAGTTCTCAACAAAACAGTAAAAAGGAGCATTCCAAAAAACACATTATTGGCCTGAGGGTCGTGCATTTTGTCAGTCAAAATTCCTTCAGCAGAGTTTGGTAACGGTGCAGGACTTCTTTAGGGTTTTAACTGCACTTAAGTACCCAGTAAATTCCAAAAAAAGTACCATGTAAGTACCCTTCAATTACCCATTAGTTACACAATAAGTACCATGTAAATACCACTTAAGTACACTGTAAGTACTGTACTGCAAAAGAAAGCGTTACCGTTCTGCCAACAATCAACCCTTTAACCGTTTTACATTCTTTGAAGTACTGTGACTCTTAAACTTTTCCATCTGAGAAAAGCAGCCATATGCATATATGCAGCATTGTACAGGGAAATGTCTATAGAATCAATGTAAAGCAACTGATTCTGGGTCCTTACTCTACGTAAGTAATGTATTGCATAAAAAAACTCAACTCTAAGTGTGAAAGTCAATGGCCTACACAGCAGTATTTTTCAATATGTGCATGTTGTTCACATAAAAGGAAAGACTTTAGCTAATCACCGCTACCTCAGTGGAGAAAGTGGGTGTGTGTGTTAGCCTGGGGGGGCGGTGCTGGCAGTGCAGACTTCTCCTCTTTCGTGGATTTGGAGGGGCTGGTGCTCAGAGAGCAAGTTTTTAGAAGAATGCCCAGAAATGAGCAGAAATTAAAATACCGCTTTGCGGTTGTTTATAGGGAGGAACATTATAAAGCTCAAAAAGTTGATTTTGCACGATACAGCCCTTCAAAAAAAATAAAACCAAAGAACTAATATAAGCTGCTTATAGGTCATAAAACACAATGAAACATGCTCTAACATGATGAGAAAACACAAGTAAAATACATTTAAAAGATAAGAAATGCCAGCTCAAAGCGTCTTAACTTGAATTTTACAACATTTTACAGAGTTGATCTGATGCAGAGACAAAGGGATGGCGTTCCAGAGTTTGGGAGAAACTTCCTCTAGTTTTAAAGCCAGTGTTTGGAGCTCCTAAAAAAGACAGCTGTTATAAAGACAAAATCTTTTTAAGGTTCTCTATGGTTTTTTGGAGATGATCTTAAATAACCTCTTGGGTTTTGGGGCCCTCAGCATTGACTCCTCCACAGTGATGGGCTTCATGAAGGTTTTTATCTGACAAAGTGAACCTGCAGACTTCATTCGATACAATATCCATTTAATGCAGTATTGTCGAACAAGAACACTGCAAATTTATTTATCAACTTGGCAGTGGTCCGTAAAGAGGCTAAAGGCAGTTTGCTGATGAAGTCAGCTGGAGCTTCAGAACTTCAGATGCCAAAAGGGCCAGCGGTTCAAGAGCTGCTTCACTGAACCAAACTACCTGTTGACCCACAGCAGGAGAGTTGAAAGCTCAACTACGTGCCAGCAAGACGTCTGATGAATATGTGCCTGGCTGCTTAGTGTCAAATGAAAATTAATAGACCCAGATGTATTCCACAAGTTAGGATAATTAGGAAGGCCTGAGGGCAGCAGGGAAAGAAAACCACAGTCCATCTCCTTAATTCAAATTCAGAGAGGTCACTCAGAGGTTCTGCCTTCACATCGGCAAGATTTTAATCGTAAGTCTGCTCAAGTCTGCATTAATAGGATAATGGGGGCTGTGACGGCAGGCGTTGGATATTAATATCGCTCCTCACTTGGAGATAGACTTGTTGCTTTCCAGAGTAAAGCTGGAGAAGAGACCGGCGCTGCTGTGAAGCTGAGGGAGGAAGCAGCAACGTTTGACTTTCACATCCCCACACGTCTTCTCCATCAGCAGCAGGGCTGTTAATATCATGCGCCGCAACACAAAGCACGGGGGAGATGTGAAAAGTCTTTAGTGAGCTTGAGGTATTAATTTGTAGCAACTTCAGTTCATGATTAATCTCATAGTTTCAGAGCTAATTAGGAAGGTCTGCATAATAACAGCAACAATCTGGTGAGACTCAGCGTGTGGTTGCATCTGAAGTACAAACGCTCTGAAGCTCACGCCCCACTTCACACCTCCAGCACTGTGAGTGTGCACGTGTGTGTGTACGTGTCACAAGCACGTTACCGCCTCCGCGTGCACGAATAAAAACCTTTCTGTTGCTGCAAAGACAGGGATGTTACTTTGAAAAATGAACTGTTGCCTCATGAAGTCATTGTGAGGACATGAAATGATATTGTTTGTTTTTCCTCGCGCCCCAAAACAGGCTCCGGTTTTCAGCCCAGACTTGCCCTGAAAAGGCAGCCTTCAAACGAGGGCGCCGTTCCAGCAGCTGTAGTGAATAACGTATCAACTAAAAACTGTTTTGGAAACCTAACATCTATTGAATTACCAAATACCCTCGAGATCAGGAAGACCAAGCACAGACAGATCTCAAAAACTCACAGGAATGCATATGAAGGAATTCAAAGCCGTTCATTAGCAAATGCCGCCGCTTTGCTCACTTTTCTATAGTGTGTCAGTGGTGTGTTTTGATTATTTTATCCATCAATTCATTTGTTTGCTTTTATAGCTGTAAGCTCTTAGGAAGCTAAAGTCCCCCCCCCCCCCCCACCTACACACACACACACAGAACCTGATGAGAATGCCGGGATACAAATTTAATTTAGCTTTGAACTCATTATTTCATATTTCTGTTTTTGTTGTTTAAGGTTTTTATTTGAAATCTTTCACGTCTTCTCTCTCCTCATCTCTCAGTGCATCTTCATTAATTATGCTTTCATGTTTTTTTTGGTTTATCTTTACAGAGTGCTTGTGTTTGTATGTATTAATGGGAGGGTGGGATGGTAAGTCTCAGATTTTATTATTGTCAGCTGCAGTTTATAAAGTGAATGTAAGAAATGTCATATAAAGTAATTTCTTTGGTGATAGAACTTCTTCTTGATTTTAGGTTTTAAAGTTCCACTTTGATTATCTTTTGGTCTTTTAGTTGTAATGATTATGTTGTTTTTAGCCAAACAAAAAAAAAAACCTTTGTTATATTCTAGGACATAGTTTCTGCCGAGCGGCAGGAGTTCATTGGAAATTTGCCACTGAGTTTTGGGCGCAACTGCTGCCGTGAAGCAACCCCGCCTCCCTTCCCCTCTCTGTCGAGGAGAGCCTAGAACAGGGAGCTTGGGGCCCGCTCAGTTTATTTTCTACATCACAAATACGATTTTTTTTTACAATTTTATCATTTGCTTCTGATCCACAAAAATGTCAGTATAGAAATACTGAGAAACTCAATTTTAAGCATAATTTTCTTTATATCTGTCCGCCATCATTGCACATTTTGGAATTTTGCTAAGTTTTAACGTTTTTACAACAGTTTTTGGCCTCTTCGTCCGTTGCCAGTCAAACTTTGACCAATCAGGGACTCAGATTTGGTAATGACGTATGGATTTGGTTTATCTGGTGAACCCAGACACGGCAATGAGCCTGATGATGTCTGCGTTTGTTTTTCTGTCAAGATTATTTCTGAAAAGCCAAGACAGTGGTAACAAACAGAATCACAATTCAAAGTAGGATTTCTCGCAAGTAGAGCAAAAGACAGACAAATACTTAGTTACATCTGCCTAACTACTCTGAGGTTTGTGTGGTCGCCCTCCTCCTTTTATTCAGTTTTTGTTGCCCTATTTTACATGGGAGGGGTTAGTCTAAGGATCAATAATTATTCCATATATTGTTTCAAAGCTTGGGTGAAACCATGTTTGCCTCTTCTTGCTGCAGACACAGGAGGGGTCAGTTCAGGGTCAATGCAAAGGTATTGTCTTGTTCAGTTATGTTTTTAATCGTCAGTAGCTGCACTGCAGACATCTCCTGCTGTCAGGCGATGAGTTCCTTCCTTTTCTGAATGACGCATGGAAAGATTTTTGCACACAAAGTAGAACTTCAAGCACATTAGGTCAAACTCGATATAAAAGTCAAATAAATGTCATGGCTATTGGACTGAGGCAGACCCAGATGCTGGAACCCGGAAGGATACTCGGCAGGCAATTGGTGAGTATAAGGAATTTTAATGTGGTAGAACAGGATTTGCAGGGCAGAATGCGTAGAAGATGGTTGGAGGTTCTTGAGGGCGAACACCGTGATCCAAAGGGGAGCCAGAGGGACGTCGAGACAGGAATCAGCGAGAGGTGAGTTCAGTGTTCCAGACGAGAGCGGGATCCTGAGCAATAGACAAAACAAGGTATTAGACGTAGAAGCGTAAACCAGAGCGAGACAATACATGAGTCGGCCAGAAGAAGCACAGTGGAATACAACAAACTAGCGTCGAGTACAGGTCCTGGTTCTCCTTAAGAGTCCAGCCGCTGATGAGGATGATGAGGCACAGCTGGTGTCAGCAGGTGGACCTGATGATGAGGACCGTGACAGTACCCCACCCCCCCCAACGACCGCCTCCAGGCGGAACAGGACGGCGATCGGGATGGGCCCGGAAAAAGTCATCGATGAGGCTGTGGTCCAAGATGAAGGAGCGGGGGATCCACGACCGCTCCTCCGGGCCGTAACTCACCCAGTCCACCAGATACTGGTATCCACGACCCTGGCGCCGAACATCTAAGACCCGGCTGGCGGTGTAGGCTGGGGCGCCGTCGATGAGCCGGGCGGGTGGTGGGGAAGCGGACGGCGGGCAAAGGGGGCTTTGGCGGACGGGTTTGATTTGGGAGACATGGAATGATGGATGGATCTTGAGAGTGGCAGGTAATTTCAGACGGACACAGGTGGGGTTGATAATCCGTTCAATGGGGAATGGACCAATGGCCAATTTATGGGACGTGGCGTGGAGCGGAATGTTCCTGGAGGACAGCCACCCTTGCTGTCCCGGCACATAGTTAGGGCTCGCAGTCCGGTGACGGTCAGCGATCTGGCATTACCTTCTTTAGTCCGGAGGAGGGCAGTCCTGGCCTGGCACCAGACGTCCTGACAGTGTTGCAGGTGTAATTGGACAGAGGGCACCGCCAGATCGAGCTCCTGCGACTGCGACCTGTAGCCCAACGAGGCCTCAAAAGGTGACATACCCGTAGCTGAGGATGGGTGGTTATTGTGTGCATACTCCACCCAGATGAGGTAGTCCGACCAGTCCTCCGGGTTTTGCGCTGCCAAACAGCGGAGGGCAGCCTCCAACTCCTGATTAGCCCTCTCTGCCTGGCCATTGGATTGCGGATGGTAGCCCGATGTGAGATTGGTGGAGGCTCCGAGGGCAGAGCAGAAAGGCTTCCAGACCTGCAAGGTGAATTGTGGGCCGCGGTCAGACACAATATCGGAAGGTATGCCATGATAGCGAAAGACGTGGTTAACGAGAATGTTGGCAGTTTCAGTGGCAGAAGGCAGTTGGTGTAAGGGGATGAACTGGGCAGCTTTGGAGAACCGGTCGACAACAGTGAGAATAACAGTAAACCCATGAGAGGGGGGCAAGCCTGTGACGAAGTCCATAGCCATGTGGGACCAGGGTCGATGAGGTGTAGGCAGAGGCTGAAGATGGCCGGCAAGAGGCGAGTTGGAGGACTTGGCCCTGGCACAGGTGGTACAGGCGGCGATGTACTGGCATACGTCCGCGTCCATGGAAGGCCACTAGAACCGGCGTCTGAGGAGCGTGAGGGTCCGGTGTACACCACCATGGCAGGCGATCTTGGAGCTGTGACCCCAGGTGATGACATCGGACCTGAGTCTGTCGGGGACAAACAGAGTGCCAGGGGGACAGGCAACAGAATTGGGTTTCTTACCTTGGACCTGTAGTAGCTGGGTTTCTATGTCCCAAGCGAGGTTGCCCACAAAGAACGAGTCCGGAATTATGGGGAGAATGGTGTTGTCGTCCGAGGTGCTGTATTTGCGGGACAGGGCGTCGGGTTTGCCGTTCTTACTGCCCGGGCGGTAGGTGATAGTGAATTTGAACCTGTCAAAGAACAGACACCAGCGGGCTTGTCTGGAGTTAAGTCTTTTTGCTGATCGTAGGTAGGCCAGATTTGCTTTGAGAGAAGCTTCGAATGCCCAATTTGCATTGGCTCTTCGGTAAGAACGTTGGAGTTGTCAGCGCCGGCAGGCGCTGACAGGTTGGAACAGAGGAGGGTGATGGAGCGCCTCTGAGGAAGGACGCCGGGTTACAAAACTCTGTTCTGCTTGGCATTCACGAATCCGTATGTCAGAACGGAGTGCGGCGGTAACAAGTTCTTCAAAGTTATCAGCTTTGTGTACATAGGTGATCTTTGATCCTTTCGTTCAAAGACTGATAGAAAACCTCCTCGAGAGCGATACCTTGCCAGCCGGCTTCGACCGCTAAAATGCGGAAGTCAATGATGTGGTCACTTACCGGACGGTTACGCTGCTTGAGGCTGAGTAACCTGCCGGGTGGCTTCTTGCTGTTTAAGCGGCTGATCGAATACGAGTCGGAATTCTCCGATGAAACTTTCGAAGGGGTGATGAGAGACAGGATTACCGGCCAAAAAAGCTTGGCCTTGCTGCAGAGTAGAGCCCTGCGCGGGACTATTTTCTTCATCCCGCTCCTGCCCGCTGAATTTCTGACCAATCCCGCCCGTTCCCGCAATGTATGCGTTACACTCCCGCCCGCACCCGCAATATGTATGTCCACTCCCGCCCGCACCCGCAAAACCCATAAAATTTAGTCCCGCACAGTAATAGAGATGCATTGATTTTGTATCGTCTCCCGCAGGAAAAAAAACATGTATTTTTATTGACAATATTAAAGAGATTCATGTCCCTCCTCCAGACTCATCTTTTCATGCATTCCTCTTTTATGTAATGTGCAACTTAGATATTAAATATATTTTCCCGAATCCTGTTCGGTTAAAAGTGTGCGTGTGTGTGCGCGCATACAGACGGCCTGAAGCGCTCTTAGTAAGAGGCGGGGCGGGGCGTTGCACACCCCCAACAACAGGTTAGATGACAGAGGCCATTGGGCATCTCTACCTGGTGCCTTCACGGAGCTTCAGTACATAAGAATCCAACAGCCACACAGCCTAACGTAGTCCGCTAATATATATTCATGAGATATTCATGGCAGCACTGATCCCGCAGAGTTTTCTTTTTGCCGCCCGCTCCAGCCCGCAGCACAATTCAAACCGCCCAATCCCTCGAGATTTGTGTTGGGTCCCGCGGGACCCGGCGGGACCCAATCCCAATGCAGCCCTCTACTGCAGAGCGAGTTTACAACCAGATATATTCTTCATTGATCAGACTGACAATAATAATAATAGGTACTTTATTGATCCCACAATGGAGAAATTCTTCTCCGCATTTGACCCATCCCCTGGGGGAGCGGTGAGCTGCAGCCTAACTGTGCACGGGAGGCAGTAACGCTAAGGGCCTTGCCTAAGGACCTTCACTGGGTGATGTTCATTGCTCAATTGATATGGTAATTGACTCAGTACCATTGTTTATTCCCCTCCGTGAATCGAACCCTGGATTCCTGCGTCGTAGCCGCTCACCTTACCAACCAAGCCACCCAGCCGCTGATAGTACCTGGGTGACTGTTGAAATATTAGACGACATTGTCGTCTGGTGTAAGCAGGCGGACCTGATGATGAGGAGGAGCCGGCTGGGGTTACCGTGACGACAAAATTGAATCACAGGTTTAATCAGCAGTTAGAATGATAATAAAGGAATGAAGTAAATACATTCCTTTAACATTTTTAAGTAAAGATAATTCAAGGCCACTCGCCTGACATGATGGTTATCCATATCTGCCATTGCAAAGACGCTACCAATGAACCAAACTGTTTCTGTTTTGTGCTCAAATTGGGAGATTTGTATCCCCATGGCATTTCACACCAAGCTTCTTCCAACTGTAGGTGGAGGACATGCGCTAGTAAACATTAGAAGAAGCTCCTTCCTGCTTTCCAGTGTGAACACCAAAGGCTAAATGTGCGTTCAGAAATGTGCATCAAATGCCTGGTGTGTATATAGCTCAACAGTCAGGCTATGTGAAAAGAGCCAACAGAAATGTTCTTATCACATGAACAGCACTAACGGGGTCCTTGTCCAGCCCGCAGGATTTAGGGGGGTTAATAAAGAAATCTGTCCGGCACGCCCGTCCTGTGGCCTGGTGGTCCTGTGGCCTGGGGGTCCCGACACTGGGCTCGCCTAGGCAAGGCAAGGCAAGTTTATTTGTATAGCACAATTCGTACACAAAGTAATTCAAGGTGCTTCACAAAACAGAAAAATGCATTAAAATCACAATACATCATAGAAATAATCAACATAAAATTTACTTTAAAAGAAAAGAAAAAAAAAGATTTAAAAAGAAAGGAAGTAAAGAAAAGTGCAGATAGGACCTTTCAGTCATATACACGGCTAAACAGAAATGTTTTAAGTCTAGATTTGAACATGAACACAGAAGAGGCCTGTCTTACGCCTTCAGGGAGGCTGTTCCAGATTTTAGCTGCAGAATATTGAAACGCTGATTCCCCTTGTTTAGTTTTGACTCTGGGAATCACCAGGAGGCCGGCCCCTGAGGTCCTCAAAGTACGAGATGGTTCATATGGCACTAACATGTCAGAGATGTACTTTGGTGCTCGGCCATGGAGAGACTTGTACACAAGCAGAGCTGCTTTGAAGTCTATTCTTTGAGGTACAGGGAGCCAGTGCAGAGACCTGAGCACAGGACTAATGTGATCATACTTCCTGGTTTTGGTCAGGACTCGAGCAGCAGCATTCTGGATGTACTGAAGCTGTTTTACAGCTCGTTTGGAGAGGCCGGTGAGCAGGCCGTTACAGTAGTCTAACCTACTGGAGACAAATGCATGGATAAGTACCTCCAGGTCTCGCTTTGAGATTATGTTTTTGATTTTGGCAATGTTTTTCATGTGGTAAAATGCCGCTGATGTTACTGACTTGATATGGCTGAAGAAACCCCAAACCAAGAAGGCAGCACTGGTCTCAGTGGACGGAAAGGACTAAACACGATTGATGGCCTCCCCAGCATATTTGTTTGTTAACGTTGTGGGCTTTGAACCCAAAATCCTGATGTTTAACACCCAAACAACAAGGGTTTATCTCTGTCTGATGTGACATATCATAATTTATATCAATATTTTCCTCTGCAAGCAAACCAAAAGAAGTTCAGGACCTTAGAGGAGAAGCCTCAGATGACCTCACAGAAGAGGATTTTATGTAGGGCTGGCTCATGTTTTAATTACAAACTTAAAGCATCCTGCTGCTTCCTCTGTAAACTTACTCTGGTGTATAGAGGAAATAAAATGTCTTTCGTCAGCTTAGATAGAGTCGGTGCAGATAAGAAGATTAGAATAAAATTCCTCGCTGTTATCTGGGATGGAGTAATCCCAGCAGGAGCCTTGGGCATTGATATTTTTCTCTTGGACCCACTTCCTGATCTATCACCTTTGGACCTCCTGAAACAAACAAAGACACTACTAATGAACAAAATCTGGTCCAGCTGCATGTTGTATATGTATATGTGTACATGTGTATATGTGTGTGTGTGTGTGTGTGTGTGTGTGTGTGTGTGTGTGTGTGTGTGTGTGTGTGTGTGTGTGTGTGTGTGTGTGTGTGGGTGTGTGTGTGTGTGTGTGTGTGTGTGTGTGTGTGTTACTGTGGTTTGTAAGGACATTTTTCCAGTTTACACGCCACACAAATGGGACATTTTTTATTATGAAGACACAGCCCATGTCCTCATAATAAATGACATGGAAAAGCATTAGGAGGGTGCTTAAGTAGGTCTAAGACGCATGAATCCAAAGTTTTAGGGGATGACCTTATAATTCACAAAAAAACTGAGTTCGTGTGTGATTTGTGTATTGTGATAGCACCCCCTATTGACACATCCCGGTAATGCACCACCTCATGAATAATTCACACACGTGTGTTATTTGTTGGATTCTGATTGGTTAACACCAGAAAGGACCCCATAATGATGGTTTTTGTAAAGGATGTGTTATAAAAAGATGCAATATGCACAAAATAAGATTAAAACAAACAATTCAGTGATAGATAGATGGTGCGTATGTATATATATATATATATATATATATATATATATATATATGCTTATTTTCATATCCATTATTACAATGCTCATGTCAACATAAATTTTTTTCACCGGCAAACATTTCTGAACAACAGCTTTAAAGCTGTACAACTTTAAATGGTACACCTGTAGCCACTAAAAACTACTCCAAAATAAACCAAATGTCATATGAACCTTTTAAACTGCAGTATTGATTAAATGACCATTAACTAACTTGTTTGGAGTTGTACAAGTTTTTTATGCAATTCCTCATAGATGTGGTCAGTGGCGGTTCTACCTTGAATTACTCCCCGGGCGAGACCCTCCCCAGACCCCCCCCTCCCTCGATAGAGTCACTTTGTCCAATTATTGTAATTGAAACAAAGAAATTGATTTAAAAAAAAGATATTTATCAGAATTCTGGACCCCATTATAACAGTTATCAGAACAAAAAACAAAAGACCATCAGCATGGCAAAAATACAGTAAGGTAGAAAAATATTTAATCAAACGCAATATTGAATAAATAATAAAAAATATATATTATAAAGCACAAATCTTTTATCACACTAATAACACGCTAAAATAAATATAACTGCAGCACCAATACACTAAGAACAGAAAACATATATGAAATGTGCTCCCCTACTGAATGATTAACAACAGCAAGGTTAGTGAGTCGCTCCTAAGACATTGTTGTAGGTATGAGTTGTTCAACTTGAGTTTTGAAAAGATCCTCTCTGCTTGAGCAACAGTGACTGGCAAGCTGAGTGCAATCCTGACAGCAGTCCAAAAGTTGGGATACATTTCTGATAGATCCTTATCAGACCTGAAAGTGATGAGGTCAAGGAGACTTCGAGTCGTTTAACAAGTCCTGAACAAGCCCTCTACTGTCCAAATCACAGTTCCCTTCAAAATGCAGTTTGTCGTCTAGTGCCTTGAATTGCTCTGTCAGCTCCTCATCTGCAATACAGGCCTTATAAAAAACATTTATGAATTGGAAATTTAAATTTTCATGCTCTATATTGATCTCTACTTCAGAGAAGAAAAAATAGCTCGTTTGCTGTCTTCAATCCTTTGATTGGCACATTTTTAGTTATGATCTGTTAAATAATGTTTTGTCACCACAGAGTAATGTTAAATATTCATCTTCAAAACTATCAACAGATTTATGAAAATTCTATTGACTGCTAATATAACCCAACATTTGTAGATAAATGAAGAATAAACTTCAAACATGCAGTCTCAAAATTAACCCCTAAATCCCCAGTTAACTGGTAAAAAACATTGTGAAAACGTTTAGGCTGCCACAAATGATTATAAAAGTAATGGCCAATTTGAAGTTATTCACCCCATTAGCATGTTATGGAAGCAGCAGCAGCATGCTACCATCATCACAGCTCATTTAACATTTATGAACTAAGTATACAACAGCAAAACACAAAACCTTTGTGTTATAGCAGAGCAGACAGACACATAAATCATGACTAATGGTACAAGTTAAGGCAGAGCAAACGTTTAAGAAGAAAATCAAAAAAAGGACATTATTTGCAATATTTGGGCCTACTTCAGTTTTAGTCCGACCAAAAATAAGTTTTTATCAGCAACGTTGTTGCAGGGCCAGGTTAGAAAACGTGCATCTAGCTGTGAGGACAAACCCTTTTCTTTATCTCTTTTCTCCTCTTTCTTTCTTTCTTTAGGCATTTGATGGCTTTGACCTTTTTTTGTCCATATTTCAGATGTTATTGGCATTTAGCAATAACTGTCCTCACAAAAGACTCAAGTCTGTCGACTAAACCAACGGTCACTTTAGTGACAACATTGTTTTGTGTTCCCATTCTTTATTTGGGCATTTCACACAAAAATTAACCCCAAAAAGCGTGATTTTATTATGTCTTTATTAAAATTCAGGTTACAGAATGTCACCGTATGACTGACTTTTTAAAAAGTTTTATAAAGTAGATTCCACCCCACACCCCTGTCCCCCACCTGGCCACTTCATTTGGAAGCGACCCACAGTTGAACTGTTTCCCTGCAGCCCCCCCCCCCTTTTCATCACACATTTCCAGCAGGAGCGCGTACAGCTGCAGCCAGGGGCGCCAATTTGCTACATGTCGGTGCTGTCGCTGATTTTATTTATTTTTTTCATCAAACACTGAGCCGCGGCCGTCGCCCCCCCTTAAAGATTATCCAGCCAGTTTTTGCGCATGCGCAAACGCAGCAGTGCTCCGTGCTCACCGTGCGCCCTTCACCCCACGCCCCTCCCCTTTTCCTTCTTCACACACATTTGCATCTACTTCTCAAAGACAGGAGATCGCGCAGCTGCAGGGTGGGGGCGCCGCCAGGTTTCATGCTGTTACAAACTCTGTGACATAAGTAAACTAATAGTGGTACATATATTATTTTACAAGCGCTCAGCCGCCGGCGCAGCCCCCCTTCATTTTGCGCCCTGGGCCATCGTCCGTATTTCCAGTGCCTAAAACCTCTACTGGATGTGGTTTTCCAGATCATCAGCTCATCAGACTCTTAAGGCAAGAATTACAGCTACTCTTTCACTTTCTATAACATCCTTTACAACCAATAAGGCTTATGAAGCAGGTTAGGAAAAAAATGGCTAATTTTTCTTCTAAAGAACCAGCAATTTAAAAAAAATACAAATTTTAGTTTTCTAAAATTTTGTTTTGTTTCTAAAATGTAATACTGCTATTTAACTTTTTTTTAAATTGTCATGATTTAAAAAATGTTTTTGTATCAAGTGATTTGTTAAATGACTTGCACTTCAGGGCCACCATACCTCTCCTCTTTTCCTTCATACACATTTGCTGCACCTTTTCAAAGACAGGAGCACGCGCAGGGTTAATAAACCTGACTTCTCATCAGCCAATGAGCTAAGGAGATAGATATACCACACCTACTTCATGTGATCATTCGAAGAGGACCATGAGGAGTAATGGACGGGTCTGGTGAAAACAGACAGGTAAGCTTTTTAACTTGCTTCGTTCAAAGTACAGAAATTGTACCCAATAAAGCCTGAAAGCGTTCTGATCCTCTCCTTTTTGTCCTTTTTTGGGGAGACTTGTTTAAGTTAAAGTTTTGCTTTTGCTCACTGTAAAACAAGCTAGCAGTGTAGAAGCTAGCATGTTGCTGTCAGCTAGCATGTTATTGCTGTCAGAGTTAAATAACCGACACACATATTTTTCCATAACATTTTTATTTGTATTAATAAGCGGCAGAAGGTCTCATTTTTAGAGAAAGAGGGTGGGGGTGGAGCGCATACAAAGTAAGAAAGGTTAAACACGTGTCTGCTTGCACTTTTCTGAGGCCTTTGATGGATTTCTAGATGCTGATTGACTAAAAACATAAATCACAACCAACTCATTTTTGCTCCTGCTGCCTTATTAAAACACAAACTAGCATATATGTTTTACTGGTATGTTTTAACGTGCCTGTGCCCTAAAACCCATTGCACCTCGTGAAAATATGGTAATTACAGCATGTTACTGCTGTAGGAGTTAAATACTTGGTACGGCCTTTAAAAATGTGTGGCTATTTGAAACAAGGCTTAGTGTCCTATTTACAGCTTCCGATTCGTGAGGGCACTGAAGGAACATTACGCTACATTTTTGCGGACTGAGACCACCTAAGACCAGATCCTGTTCAGAAACCCCAGAACCTGGATTGCTCAAACCAGGATTAATTTATGCTTTAGATCAGGGTTGGCTAACCCTGGTCCTCAAGAGCCTCAACCCTGCCTGTTTTCCAGCTCTCCCTAACCAGCTTGCTGTTGATTAGCTGACTGAAGTGATTTCACATCCCGATTGAATGAACACACCTGATTTAGGTTTGTCATCATCAAGCAGTCCAGAGAGAGCTGGAAAAAGTCAGGGTTGAGGCTCTGGAGGATCAGGATTAGCCACCCCTGTGTTATAGATATTTTTTTAAAAGTGTTTGTCTGTTTGCTAAAATATAAATATTTTAATAATAACAGAAAAGAGTCCAGAGGCCCCAGAGAATAAGAGTAAAACCCAAGGATGAAGCGATATACTATGCATCCATGGGTAAGGACAGAGAAGGATTGGACGTGAAATTCATTAACTCTCTCAAAGGTGAGTTGTAAAGATTTCAAGATTTAAAAAGGTACTTATTTTAAATACATATTGTGATTTACATTTTTTAATTCTTCTCTTAGGTCGAGGAGTGTTTGCAAAGAGACACTTTGAACGAGGAGAATTTCTTGTTGAATACAGAGGGGATTTAACAGAAAAAAAGAAGTATGAAGGGAGAGTTAAACTGTACCACAAAGGCTTAAAAGTCTTCATGTTTGAGTTTCGTTACAATGGAAAAAAGCTGTGGTATGTAAATCATGATATATTGATACACATATTTGTGAGGTTACTGGCACACAAAATGAAAAAATGCTAGTTTGATCTACTGAAAAAAGAAATAGTCATTTCATTTAAAGTTAAGCAATCTTCTACATTGGAATTTATCTCATTTCAGTATTGATGCAGCGAAAGAGGACGGCTCATTGGGAAGACTTGTCAATGATGACCATATCAACCCAAATGGAGAAATCAAAATGGTCACGGTGAAAGGAAAACCTCATCTATGTGTTTTTGCAAAAGGAGACATTAAACCGGAGGAAGCGATTACTTATAACTATGGGGACTCAGACTGGCCATGGAGAATGAAGGTAAATATAAAATAGCACTTTACAAAACGGCAAAATATTAAAGCTGACAAAACTATTATTATCTAAGTGAGTATTATGATAAAAACTAATAACTAGTACTAGGGTGGATAGTGACAGCGGTGGTCACACTACACCGGTCTGCTAATTAACTTAAGTCTTTCTTAAGTTATTTCTTAAGCATCTTTCTTTTTGTTTACTCCAAGATTTCTGAAGGCAGACATCCTGCTGATGACGATACACCAATGGCATCGACCTCACTCCCAGATGAGAAACAGGTGATCATTAATGTGTTTTGGTTGTTTTGACAACACATACAGAAAAAGTTGTCTTTGTAATTTATAGTGACAGGAGTAGACACAGTCCCTGCAAAGTGGTGTAGTATGACACAGACACTGTGGGGACTGTTTGGTGTAATCATCTGAATCTTACGTGTCCATGTGTAAATGTAACAGTCCCTTGAATGTAGGTTACTGTCTGGTGTACATGTTAGAGAAGACTAAGTAATGGTTTTGGTCATTGATCATTTGGATCTTGTCAAGCAGTGTTTCTTTCAATACCTTTGCTCAACATAGCTCTAACTAAGGCCCCTCCAAGAGTTCTTTTTGTAAAAGTAAAGTGTGGTAGGATTGTTATTAATGTATGTGTCTTTCTTTTTGCTTACTCCAAGATTTCAGAAGACAGACATCCTGCTGATGACGATACACCAATGGCATCGACCTCACTCCCAGATAAAAAACAGGTGATCATTAATGTGTTTTGGTTGTTTTGACAACACATACAGAAAATGCTGTCTTTGTAATTTATAGTGACAGGAGTAGACACAGTCCCTGCAAAGTGTTGTAGTATGACACAGACAATGTGGGGACTGTTTGGTGTAATCATCTGAATCTTACGTGGCCATGTGTAAATGTAACACTCCCTTGAATGTAGGTTACTGTCTGGTATACATGTTAGAGAGGAATAAGTAATGGTTTTGGTTATTGTTCATTTGGATCTTGTCAAGCAGTGTTTCTTTCAATACCTTTGCTCAACATTGCTCCAACTAAGGCCCCTCCAAGAGTTCTTTTTGTAAAAGTAAAGTGTGGTAGGATTACTATTAATGTATGTGTCTTTCTTTTTGCTTACTCCAAGATTTAAGAAGGCAGACATCCTGCTGATGACGATACACCAGTGTCATCGACCTCACTCCCAGATAAAAAACAGGTGATCATTAATGTGTTTTGGTTGTTTTGACAACACATACAGAAAATGTTGTCTTTGTAATTTATAGTGACAGGAGTAGACACAGTCCCTGCAAAGTGGTGTAGTATGACACAGACACTGTGGGGACTGTTTGGTGTAATCATCTGAATTTTACGTGTCCATGTGTAAATGTAACAGTCCCTTGAATGTAGGTTACTGTCTGGTGTACATGTTAGAGAAGACTAAGTAATGGTTTTGGTCATTGTTCATTTGGATCTTGTCAAGCAGTGTTTCTCTCAATACTTTTGCTCAACATTGCTCTGTGGAAGGCCCCTCCCAAGAGTTATTTTTTGTAAAAGTAGGTAAAGTAGTGTGGAATTGCTGTTAATCTCTGTGTTTTTTTGTGTTTACTCCAAGATTTCAGAAGACAGACATACTGCTGGTGACGATACACCAGTGGCATCGACCTCACTCCCAGATGAGAATCAGGTGATCATTAATGTGTTTTGGTTGTTTTGACAACACATACAGAAAATGTTGTCTTTGTAATTTATAGTGACAGGAGTAGACACAGTCCCTGCAGAGTGGTGTAGTGTGACACAGACATTGTGGGGACTGTTTGGTGTAATCCTCTGAATTTTACTTGTCCATGTGTAAATGTAACAGTCCCTTGAATGTAGGTTACTGTCTAGTGTACATGTTAGAGAGGACTCAGTAATGGTTTTGGTCATTCTTCATTTGGATCTTGTCGAGCAGTGTTTCTCCCAATACTTCTGCTCAACAGAGCTCTTTGGAAGGCCCCTCCACACACACACAGATGGATGGATAGATGGATAGATACAGACATACAGATTTTTGAATTTTGCATGGCAATATGGTTAAATTACCAGGTCCATTTATTCATTTTTCCAAAACTTTTCATATCTGATAAAATGTCAAACCACAGTTATTGCTCTTCATAAAGGACTGTCAAAACAGAAAAAATGATTTTCAAAAAATATAATCAAATTACAAAGTTGGAATGCTACACAGAGATGTTACTTTTTTATAGGAAGTTGTAGTGTTTGTAGTAAATAACTAAATGTTTCATTGTCTTTGCAGAGCTTCCAACATAAAGTGGGTTCTTCATCAGCTTCATCATTTGAAAAATGTGCATTCTGTCATGGCCCCTTCCTGTGCCAGGAAATGGACTTGGGTCAAATGTAAAGGTAAGTTTTTTTCTTTCAGTTTGGACTTCGTACATGGTCACTTAAAAATTTCTTTAATGGAGTTGTCTTTTTTAGGGGGACAGTTGAGAAATAAATAATTACATGTCTGTAGATAATGTTCACAAAAACACAGGTCATTGTAAAACGTGTCAAAAACAGTTCTAGATATTTAACCAGAATTTGCTCTATTTGCAATTCTTTATCTGCTCTAAAATTAATAAGTTGGGCATTTTCTAGCTTTCTTTATTGTACTTAACAGAATGCAAATGAACATGTTAGACAAGAGCCGTCATTGTTACAGAACAAATTTTAAGTCTGACAGGTGACTCCGGGTCAGTGACAATCAGCTGTTTTTTAAGTACGTCACATACAACCAACTGATGACAACTCTGAAGATGGGACGCTTCCGTTGAAGCTCTTGTTTTTATAGTTTAGCACAGTAAAACAGTGAAAAATGTCTTAATTTAATCTTGATCAATTAATTTCTTTCTCTCTCTCGCTTTCTCTCATATCCCCTAAACCCCTCCCTCTTTGTAGCCCTCCCTGAAAATGATGCTGAGATGGAAGATCCACGTAGAAAGCAAAAATGTCCATGGTCTCCCAAAGAAATTGCAGCTGTTATGAGGCATTTCCAGGAACACATTGCTAATGAAAAGTTGGCTACTGTTGTTGAAATCAAACAGTGTAGGGGTGGTGAGCATCCTACACTAGCTAGTCGCTCAGTCCAAAACATAAGAGACTTTGTCAGAAACGTGGCCTGATTCAAAAAAGGAAAAAACAGCAAAAGGAAAACAGCTGTTGAATGAATAAGCATAGTTTGAAGAATATATGTTACAAGTTTGTGGAAGAGAAGACAGGTGGTCAGAAAGTTAGGAGACATTTATGGTCCGTTTCTCCATTGTTCAAAATAAACTTGGCTGTTCAGTGACAGATTGGGATTTTGTGTGTTTATTCATCTATATATAAAAAAAAAAATTTACAATTTAAAGTAAAAGAATTGAATATAATCTTCAGGGCTCTCGTTCAGTTTCCTGCCAGACAGGGCTTGTGCGCAGTCAGCTTATCGACCAGGAAAAAGACAAAGAAATGCTTTGGATAATGTGAAAAGTATATTCCCCAAACAGAATGTTGACATTGCAGCGTTTATATGATAAAAGGCATTTGTGTTTGACCCCACAGTGGACTGGGGTGTATTCCTTTGGAGCATTAAAGCCATTGTCTTTACAATGTTCATAGTCCTTGAAATGTCTGTTTTTGTCATAGGCGGGGCTTAATAACCTAATTATGCATGTCCTCATAAGTATGCATAAAGTCAGATAGCTACAGTTCTGGTTGTGTTGCGTGTAAACTAAATTTGAAGTGATTTCTTTGTTTTATGACCCAAAATAGATTTTTTTAAGTATTTAATTTCTTGGTAGAAAAGACAGAAAGTGGGGTCCTTATAATTAACCATCAAACTTGTTTCTGAAAAATGTCCTTGCAAACCACAGTAACCTGTGTGTGTGTGTGTGTGTGTGTGTGTGTGTGTGTGTGTGTGTGTG